>SDVV010019207.1:0-13584 GCA_016164225.1 Gammarus roeselii | reverse complement strand
GACAGAAGACGAACTACACACTGTACTTTGTGAGATAGAAGCGGACCTCAATGACCGTCCGCTAACATTTGTTTCAGACTCAGTTGATGACTGTGAACCGCTGACACCATCCCAGCTGATGCTTGGGTACCGTATAGACAGCATACCTGTCGCAACGCCTGATCCGGAGGAAGAATATGATCCCTCTATGTTCACAGCAGAACTCCTGACGCGCCGCCAGAAAACCATCCAAAGAGTGTTACACCAATTCCAAACCAGGTTCAGGAAAGAATATCTGACAATTCTACGGCATAACGCTGTAGAAACCAGAGAGATCAGTGCACCCAAAGTGGGTGATATAGTTCAAATTTACGATGAGACCCAGGCTACCATGGAGCCTGGGTCGGGTCATCGACCTTCACAAAGGAAAGGATGGTCACGTGCGAAGCGTGAAGTTAAAAACGCGCGGTGTGACAGTCAGTCGACCGGTATATTACTCTACCCACTTGAAGTACAAGCGAGAGAAGTTATGGATGGTTCTCCCGAGTTGTCGGAACCAAACCAGGCACCCCTGTCCGAGACGGATGATGGGCAAAGGGACACAATTTGCCGGGTTCCCCCTGACAAGGGAGACAGCTCAAACACAACAGCTGAACGTGAGTTGGGCGCCATGAGGCCCAAAAGAGCAGCGGCTCTGGCAGCAAGAAAGCGAATTGTCACTCAACTACATTAGATGACAATGCGCTTTTCTCTCTGGCGGGAGTGTGTGGAGAATATATCCCACATACCTAGCACGGAAAAGAAGTTAGTGTATATATGCATATGTATGTATGTATGTACTTATGTATGTATATATATACATGTGTATATGTATATTTATGTATGTATATATTTTGTGAACCATCTTGTTTTCCGCGTGGGTGAGCGTTTCTTGGGTTGAGATTGGGGAGAAGTGCAGTGTCTACCGCCTTCCCTTCCCCCTCTTTTTCGACTGCCTGGAAGGTTCCACTACTCGCTTTTTGTAAGATGAATTTCCCCTGTCGTCTATAGAGCAATTCTTTAAAAACCAAGTAGCCCCTGTTGTGGGCGTAAGTCATCCTAAGGTATACATATGAAATTGAAATAGGTCATTTTTATGGTATGGTAATGGTAATTGTGGTAATGTTGTAGTTAGTTGTAGAATGAGAGTAAACCTTGTTGTGTGCGATGTCCGTATGTATGTGTGGCAACCGGCGGGCGTGTAAGATGATCGCCCCTTGGGAAAGAGGGCTGAAGCCTTAGTGTTCGTGTCACTATGCCCGAGTTCGTACGTGCCGTGTGCCCTCCGGGCAATCGTAAAAGGATACCATCATGACAATAGACTAGCTTAGTGTGTAGGTCTTACCTTAGCTGTAGAGAGTTTTACTAACCCTGCAAGTTTTAGAATGACGTAGTTTCATAGAGTAACAATAGCTGATTAGTACTCCTTGACCGTTGACGACAGTGTATTCAAGAAAGGGTGCCCACATTAAGTTCCCATCGTATTAATGAAGTTAGAAAAACTCCCGCCAAATCCAAGTAAGTTCCCATTGTAAGTGTGATGTGTTGGCTACATGCCCGATTGTTTGAATTGAAAGATGTAATCCAGTGTCAATTATCTAAAGGTGTATTATAAGGGATTTAAGTGTGTATTAGCTGTGGGAAAGGAAATAATTCCCACATCAATAAATCACACTCTTCTCTAGTCACGCTCTGAGCTTTCAAGGTCGTTTTGTGCGATCGGTTCGGGTAACAGAACTACGTTAATGTTCAAAAAAGTTGACGCCCACATCGCCAGTTGGCGTTGAGAACGAGCTTGTTGCTGAACTAGAACGAAGTTCGGGGGCTACTTGAAACATGCAGATGACTGTCGCCAGCAAGAGTTCGACCACTCCATTTTTTCAATAATTTTGGATTAGTCGTGCACAAAAAAAATTGCAATGCCTACTTCATTTCACTTGGTAATGTCCTGTAACCCACACTGTAATGCGTTTTTTTTACTGTTCATTCACCAGTTACACATCATCTCTGCAGCTCACAATAAGTGCATTGCAAGTGTGCATCAGGTAGTGCATCATCTAGTGCAAGTGTCAATCAGCTATTTCATCATCTAGTGCAAGTGTGCATCAGATAGTGCATCATCTAGTGCAAGTGTACAACAGCTAGTGCATCCTCTTGTGCAAGTTTTCATCAGCTAGTTCTTCAGCTAGTGCAAGTGTGCATCAGCTAGTGCATCATCTAGAGCAAGTGTGCATCAGATAGTGCATCATCTAGTGCAAGTGTGCATCAGCTAGTGCATCATCCAGTGCAAGTGTGCATCGGCTAGTGCATCATCTAGTGCAAGTGTACATCAGCTAGTTCAAATGTGCATCAGCTAGTTCATCACCTAGTGCAAGTGTGCATTAGCTAGTGCATCATCTAGTACAAGTGTGCCTCAGCTAGTGCATCATCTAGTGCAAGTGTGCATCAGCTAGTGCATCATCTAGTGCAAGTGTGCATCAGCTTGTAAAAAATGTGATCCAAGAAACAGATTTGAACCTTTAACCTGTCGCGTCTGGGTCATCAGTCGCTTACCCTGAGCAGCCGGGTGATGGAAGACAGAAAATTGAATTTGTTAAGTTTTTTGTTCCGCAAAAAATTAAACATTAGCATTTGTACGATTAATCGTTGATAAGTATTTTTGTTATGATAATAGTGTTCTCCGTGATCCATTGACTGCATTTCTTTGATTTAGATATGAATGCGCTTATCTTACGAGCATTTTTAATATTTCGCTTCTTAATCAAACTCGTTGAACGTGAAACATGTTTCCAAATTCATTAAGCGATATCGCTGAAAGCCCAGCAGCCCCGAAAGCTGAATTCGTGTGCAACCAACAATTCAAAATCCACACGTCTATCCCAGTCTGGCTTATGAAAGCACCCATGTTGACCAGACAAATTGATACTAAGTCTGCAATCGCGTTCAATGCATAATTCGTGAACGAGTCTTGACGCACACTTTCATTCAAGCAGAAGTGCACATAATCACAGCGCAATCGTCTATGAATAACCATTTCCCAGTGACGGGTTCACGCATGCATATTAGTGAGCAGCCGTAATGCAAATTTTGTGAGCAGCGGTAATGCACACTTAGTGAGCACCCGTAATGCACACTTTGTGAGCAGCCGTAATGCACACTTAGTGAACAGCCGTAATTCACACTTTGTGAGCAGCAGTAATGCACACTTTGTGAGCAGCTGTAATGCACACTTAGTAAGCAGTCGTAATGCACACCTAGTGAGTAGCCGTAATGTACACTCAGTTAGCAGCCGTAATGCACACTTAATGATCAGTCTTAAAGCACACTTAGTGAGCAGTCGTAATGCACACTTAGTAAGCAGTCATAATGCACACCTAGTGAGCAGTCGTAATGCACACTTAGTAAGCAGTCGTAATGCACACTCAGTGAACAGCCGTAATGCACTTTATGAACAGCCGTAATACACACTTAGTTGGCAGTCGTAATGCACACTTAGTGAACAGTCGTAATGCTCACTTAGTAAGCAGCCGTAATAAACACTTAGTGAGCAGTCGTAATGCACACTTAGTGAGCAGCCGTAATGCCCACTTAGTAAGCAGTCTTAATGCACACTTAGTAAGCATCCTTAATGCACGCTTAGTGAGCAGCCGTAATACATACTTAATGAACAGTCGTAATGTACACTTAGTGAGAAGCCGTAATGCACACTTAGTGAACAGCAGTAATGCACACTAAGTTAGCAGCCGTAATGCAAACTTGGTGAGCAGCCGTAATGCACACTTAGTGATCATTAGTAACACATACTTTAATTTCCGTCATTTCCGTCAGCACAAAAATTAAGATGCAATGGTGTTAAACGTGCACTTCCAAATCCTGAGAGTTCCTGAGAGTGCTTCACAGAATACAAGATTATGCATCTACATCCTAAAGATTACATGTCTTGAATTTGATGAAATGTCGCACTATGGGAATAGTCTTTCTGTTTTTTATGTGCAGAAATTAAGAGTCGTCATGGCTTTGTTAGTACAGATATGAAGATAGTCATCATGTCTCAATAAGGAACAAAAAGTGAGTCATCATTTCACTGTTTATGCAGACAAAGAGGAGTCAGTCCTCATGTATACAGACGTTTGGGTAAGCCTCTCTTCTCCGTCAGTACGGCCTTTAAAAGAAGCATCATTTACCCGTGAGGCAGACGAAACGAGAGGCATCATGTCTCCAGTACAGTCATTGAGAAAGTCATCATGTCTTCAAAAATACAGGCATAAAGAGAGACATCGTCACTCTGTATGTGCAGGCAGTTTGGAAAAGATTATTCCTCAGATGTTAGAGAACGGATTAGGAAAATACAGGTAAAGAGTAAAAAGGCGAAGGTACCCAGTGCAGGGCGCGGCAGCTACAGTATATAATAAAGGTCAATAACGGTAGCAGAACAGAAGTTCGAATTGCCTCTCTGAATTGTTTT
This sequence comes from Gammarus roeselii, assembly GCA_016164225.1. NCBI lineage: Eukaryota > Metazoa > Arthropoda > Malacostraca > Amphipoda > Gammaridae > Gammarus > Gammarus roeselii. Next base: position 9,101 of record SDVV010019207.1, on the reverse strand, counting down.
GGCTTAGCGGGAAATTGTGAAGCCTAAGTCGCAGACCTCTGCAAAACAACTCAGTTGGTAGCTTTGCAGGAAACGTGGCTTCATCCCTGGCAGCTTAATTTACCGTCCTCTCTGGGAGAAAAGATAGCTTCATTCTCAATTTCCTCTGTCGATGAGACGAGGGAAATCAGGGTGGGGAGGCCACATGGGGGTTTGGCATTCATTTGGCAACAATCTCTGAGCCCACATATAAAAATTAGGAGATACGATTTCAATAGCATCCTGGGTCTTAGCGTTACAATTAACGAGACTTCTGTTCTGTTCCTAAATGTTTACTTCCCTGCCAACTCCGGTGAAAATCTGGAGGAATATCTCAGATGCATGGGTGTTCTTGGGGTTATATTGGAGAGTAGGGAGGAGCAACAAGTGTGTATTTTAGGAGATTTTAATGCCTCACCACACACAAATAGGTTCATTGAGATTGAAGAGCTATTTGCTGAGCATAATGTTGCATTTCAGGAGACAAGGCTGCTGCCACCGGACACGTACACGCATGTGAATCACGGTTCTCTTTCCACCTCATGGATCGATCATATTGCTTTGTCCTCTCTTTTAGTAGAAGCAACAATTTCCTGTCACTTGCTGCCCGATGTTGCCTGCTCGGATCACCGTGTTTTTGGGGTAACTCTGAGTGTAGAAAAAATGCAGACTCTTAGACAACCTAACTTTCGCGAGGTTAGGACGATTGATTGGAATTTTGATAATAAGAGACTACTGGACAGATTCTATGCTGAGCTCGATGTCCTTCTTGCAAATATTCCTGATAGGCTTCTCAGAGTGAATGAAGGTGTTGATAACGTAAGATTGAATGATTTGTATGGCTGTACGAGGCAGTGTACATTAATTGCAGGAAGGCGGGTTTTTGGCAGTAGAAAACCGAGCAAATATAACGTCCCAGGTTGGAATGAACGAGCACGAGAACTGAATTATGCTGTACGAGACGCCGTATTTAATTGGAATATTGCTGGAAGGCCTCGGGGAGGTCAACTTGCGGTAGCAATGAGGATAGCAAAGTCACGGTTTCGTAAAGAAATCGCGTTTATGAGAGAGAATGAGCAACAGTTGCGTACGCAGGCTCTTCTAGCAAAATTGCGTGAAGGTAAATGTAAAGATTTCTGGAAAGAAATTCGGTCACTTAATCCTAAAAAGGAAGCACTTCCACTCGCGGTGGCGGAAGTAACTGGGGAAGCAAGCATTGCTAAGGTCTGGTTGGAGCATTTCCAGCACATTGCTAATTCTGTTGACACGGAAGGGAATAGAGGTTGGGTGCAGAACGCCCTCGATAATGTTCCTGCTGTTAACGAAATGGTTTCGGTGGCAGAGGTTAAGAGCATTGTCAGAGGCCTCAAAAATAACAAAGCTGTTGGAAATGACGACATACAGAGTGAAGTGTTCAAGAATGCTTCCCACAGACTGACTGCAGTGCTTGCTCTCTTCCTTTCGGGCTGCACTCATTTCAAGGAGCTACCAAGAGAGGTAATGCATGTAACTGTGGTTCCTCTTCTGAAATGTAAAACAAAGGGCCCTTCTGATATAAATAATTGTCACCCCCATTGCTATTGCCACCTCAATTTCCAAGGTTCTTGAGCAGGTTATTCTTGCAAGATTGCAAACATTTCTGTCTACCGCAAAAAGTCAGTTTGGATTCAAAGAGGGTCATGGAACTGAAATGGCGATATTCGCATTGAAACAAACTGTTGAGTATTACAGATGTAGAGACTCGCCTGTTTTTCTGTGTTTTTTAGACGCGAAGAAAGATTTTGATAGAGTAAACCATTGGACTTTGTTCAGAAAGTGAATTGAGAGAGGAGCCCCTCATCATATTGTGCACTTGCTTGTATTTTGGTACAGGGAACAGGAATGCTTAGTGCGATGGGGTAGTTCGAAATTGGCCACTTATTATTGTAAAAACGTAATTAGGCAGGAAGGTCAGCTATCGCCACTGTTGTATAACGTGTACACTGATGAGTTGAATTATCTTCTAAGTAGGGAAAACCAAGGGTGTCATGTCGCCAACTGTTGTGTTAACAATCTTAGTTATGCAGATGATATGGTGCTGTTCTTGATTTCTGTACATACAGCTTCTTGATTTCTGTAATAAATTTGCTGAACCTCATGATATTGTATATAACCCTGCACAAACTGTATGTATGCTAGTTAGACCGAAGGGTCTTAGTTACTACCTATCGACTGAGATAAAACTAGGCGGTGTTGCACTGGATTATGTGGATGAATTTCAATATCTATGGCACATCATCACAGCAGATTGCACAGATGACAAAGATGTTGCAAAGCAAACAAGGCGGCAAAATGCAGTTGGTAACATGCTGATACGAAAATTCTCGTTTGCACCAAGGGAAGCTAAAATCCAGCTCTTCAAATCATATTGTTACCCGATTTATTGTAATGCAATGTGGAGAAAATACTTTCAATATAGCGTGAGGAAATTGACAGTGAGTTATAATGACACATTTATGTAGATGGCTGATGAAGGTCCCTCGCTCGACGTCAGCGAGCAGGGTTTTTGCTGAAAATCAATCAGATCACATCAAGGTACTGTTCCGTAAAGCGGCACACAGCCTTATAACTCGAGTTATGAACTCCCCAAATGAAATCCTCGTTGCAATCCGCTCTGGTGATGCGCTCGCTGCCTCGTCATTGTTAAGGCGATGGAGAGAATTACTATACGCATAGGCAGGATAGAGTTGTATGCCGTAACTTGTTCTTAGTTGTGTGCGGTAATTTTATAACTTTGTTCACACTGTAACCCTAAAATACGATGTCTTAATTGTAAAACTATGCCCATGTTGGTTTTCAATAAAGATTTTATTATTATTATTATTATTATTATTATTATTATTAGTAGTAGTAGTACAGTCGTAGAGGCATAAATCGTTTTTCCGTGAGTGTAGTCTTCTACAAGTATATCACCATGTGTATCACCAAGTGTATCACCATGTGTATAACTGTGTGTATCACCAAGTGTATCACCATATGTATCACCAAGTGCATCACCATGTGTATCACCAAGTGTATCACCATTTGTATCACCATGTGTATCACCAGTGTATCACCATGTGTATCACTTAGTGTATCACCAAGTGTATCACCGTGTGTATCACTGTGTGTATCACCAAGTGTATCACCAAGTGTATCATCATATGTATCACCAAGTGTATCACCATGTGTATCACCAAGTGTATCACCATATGTATCACTAAGTGTATCACCAACTGTATCACTAAGTGTATCACGTATCACCATTTGTATCACCAAGTGTATCACTATGTGTATCACCAAGTGTATCACCATGTGTATCACCAAGTGTATCACCATGTGTATCACCATGTGTATCACCAAGTGTGTCACCAAGTGTTTCACCAAGTGTATCACCAAGTGTTCATGAAGCAAAACTCAATATTAATTGTCAGTTCATTGCAGTAGGCTCTGGAATATTTCAAGTCCAGTTGTATTTGATTTTTCTGGTGTTATGGTTTGCTCTAAATTTTAATGTTCTAATTGAGAGACATGTCGCGTAAGTTATTTGGAGACCCGATTTATTAGAGTAATACGAAATCCACGTCTGAAAAGACAAGGAAAATAGTTCATGAACTGAATACATTGGAGTGTGATACAAGTCATGAAACAAATACACATAATTAGCTAACTATTGTCAGCGGGAAGAAGACGAATTTTGATTCCCTTCTAGCTTGTCAGAAATATAAAATGCCATTCAAAAACACATAAACCATTGCTGAATCTACTAGAGAAATAAATATAGCGTTGAGCAGAGCGACGGCAATTCGTGAACAACCTAATGATCGAATGACGGGCTGAGCTAACAATGCTCCAGTTTAAACACTCCCCGTCTGATCTCATACCTTGGTACCAACAGTGAGGAGGTATCATTCCAACGTACTGTGATACACAACTTACACAACGTACAATTATTTACAAGCAAAATATTATGACGGAAGGACTGCCAACTCAGTCATATTTTTTTCAATTGAGAGACAAAAAGGGTTGAAAAGAAATATCGCATTGAGGCACCAAATCCAGCGAATTAAGTACTTTATACAATTTCGACATGAGAGTTAGAAAAATCTTACATGCAAAGGCTTGATGTTCTCCGTTTTTATGAGTAGGTATTTATAAGAGATTGTCCAGGTAATTTGAAGCTTGTATTAAACAAAATAAATCGGGCGATAATTGTGTTATTTTGCGTAGAGAGTCACATGCCAGCTCCTACATGACAGCCGAGCACACAGTTAGTTTCAAGTTTATTTCGTTACTCGAATAATTGATTTTTTCACAAACTTTTTCAGACGTTATATCTCTACTAGCACTAGTCAAAATTTGGACCATCTATGCAGCACATTATCCTCACCATTCCTTTTTCTGTCTCAATCGAAAAAAAATAAGACTGAATTGGAAACCAGGCTTTCAATATATATTTTGTGTTCACAAATTTTAGAAGAAATATTTGATAAACTATTTTCGATTAATCATTTTTTTGCTCATCAAAACCGTTCCTTGTTACAGGTCTAGTAGTGTACGTCGAAACGACATTTCGTACTCTTGGTAACAGGGATCGAAAGCATGCGGAAGAAGTAGTCGAACTGTGTCATTTAGTGCGATGCTGGTATCACTCTGGCCAATTTGACTATTGTATCATAGGCTTGTTTTGGCAGTGATTCACACATTTTAGTAACTCCTGGCAGTTGCAAGCTATGTTTATTTTTTCCAGGGATTTATCACATTCCTATGAATTCAGCTTATTAACCAATTGCCGTGTCTTTTCAGAGTTAGGTTTCTTTTCAGATGTAGGTTTCAATTTTTTCACCACAGCGCTTACTAATAAAATGTTTCATACAGGCTTCTTAGTTTTAGATAACATCCCTACAATCCAGCTTACTGTGTTCCGGCTAGGTTTTTCTCCTAGAAAATATCGAACAAAAAAAATCATGCATTATCACATGTAAATTTGTGGAAAGTAATTAATTTACTTATTACATCTTGCTGAATAATTTTGCAAAATAATTTCATACGCTGACTATTTGCATGATAAGATATTTACATGAGCCTAATCTCATACAATTTACTTTTTACTTTTTATCTTTTCTGAGTGAGCTAGGTGTGTCATTGAAAAAAATCGCTTCTCAAATACGCAGAGAAATTCCTTAGAAAAAAAGTGTAGCAGAGAAAAGGCTGCCAGCAGCTATTTGCAGAATGACGACGACACGTCAAGACGAGCGCATGTCGTGGGATGGTGGGCTAGAGATCATTGAGCATCGAGGTAAATGTTGACTTAGATATCACAGTAAATGTTGATAAATAGCATGGGGTGCATGCTGACTTACAGACCAGCGAGATTAGTACGATACGTAATTTTTGATAAGTTATGGAAATTTAAATAATAAAAATACATCAATGATATATCATACACAAGAGGTAAAGAATGTAGTTCAATTAACATAGCCACCGCATGATTCCGGACATGGAATCAGGGATGAACGCAGCGGGCATCCCGTCGAGGAGGTACGTCAAAACAATCCAATTTACTGAAGCAATTGAGGGTTAGTTACACAAATGAGGAGTCATTTTTTACATTGTGTTTACACACATTTGATAAAGGTATGACATAAAATTTGACGAGAGCAAATACTGTCAAATATACTTCAGATAATAAAAAGAATTCTTTTAAAAAACTATTTCAATTATATCGAAATGGTGGGTATACTCAATAATTCCGCACACCAATAGTTTATTGATTAGTTCACTTCAGGAGACAATACTACTGCAAATGTCAAGGTGATCCTACTGCAAATGCCAAGGTGATCCTACTGCAAATGTCAAGGTGATCCTACTGCAAATGGCAATGTGATTTATGTCAAACATAAACCGCAATTGCGACTGGTTAAAATAAAATGATGATGTAGATGCTTCTCAATGTAATATTTTCAGCAGTTGTGCAAAGTGTCAACGTATTTTGTGAAAAGCAAATACATTTTGTCACTTTATTCATTCGGATATGCAAAAAGCGTATGACATATTGAGAGGGAATCATAAAATTGTATGCCATAATGTGCTATAAGAAAACATTATTCGTTTAGACATCTAATTTAATGGCATATCATTCGGTAAGTAAATCCTGCTGTCTAATTGATTTTACTGAACAAATATATATTTTCCTCCGCTTCCAATATTTGAAATGACAGAAATCAATTTTACCTTAGACTATTGCATATTTAAAATTAGATAGTTAGCAAGTAAGCCACCAATTAACTTTTTTGAGTAAATAGCAAATGTTGAGACATAAGAAGGAGAAATTATATTAATGAGAAACAATATAAATAGCGATTTGCACTGATTACTAAATTGAATGCATTCGCATAATTTTAACACAAATTTGACAGTCTCATAATTTTGATTATTATTTAAGTAGCTTCCCGACCGTTGAATTAATAAATAAAATGTATTTATATTGATCGTCAGAAAAAAAAACAGATTATAACATGGTTAAGGAAAATATATATCTCTTTTAATTCAATATAATGATAATATCTTTTCAAACTGAAAACGTCACCATTCATAAACACCTAAGATCATTCGGTGAGAAATACGCAATTATGTCGTATATAAGTGGCTTAAGTACAGTTTAATGTCCGTCTCTTATAATGTTCATATTCGAATCAACACAATTTTGTTCATTGGATTGGTTGGCTTTCTGGATAATATGGAATGAAAGTTCAAGACGTTTCTCTTTCTGGTGATTATAAAAAAAAAATTGATCTTGTATAGAAGGTTCACAATCGTTTTATGAATCAGACTTCGTTGCAATACGCCTTGTTATCGTTTATTTGTCTCTTGGTCACCAAGAACATCCATTTCTTTTCCAAGCTTTCTAAAAATTGCCCTCGTGCGTCATGTTTTAGATTCAGTATTTACGGTTAAAATCCTTCTCACGGAACTTTGCACATTTGTTAAGATGTTTTATGAAGAAGAGCAACTTAGAAGAAAAGATTGCGTATACTTAAGGCGGCGGCTACTACACATCCGGGCCATACTTGTTTCGTCTCAACATTTTACAGGGTTATTACTTTTTAGTAGTGAAGTCTTCCAAAGAGAGTGGTTCCAGGACAGATGCGAACTGTAGGGGTGTATCACAGATAGTTCGCAGCCAGACCAACGATTTATGCAAACCTCAGGTAGGTGGCTTTATTACTTCCTATTAATATATGTTTTTTTGTTCATAGATTACTAGTAAGCTTGATTACTCGATCACTCTGAAGCCACTTATTTTCTTATAATAGTATGAATGCATACTTTCTGAAAACTGTAACAGTCGCATCGACGTGTTATGCTATGTTATGTTATGTGCAGTTGGATGTTTTTGCTGGCTACGTTACGAGCATACTGTTGGAATCTCGCCGTCCCAACCTAGCCTAACTAAGGAGTACGTGTTTTGTCCCGCGAGTCAAATGTAAGTGTTTCTAACCAGCGGGGCTAACGTAAGTAATATACTAGGTATGAAGTTCTAACCCGCGGGCAAATATATATTTTCAATAGGTCAATATGTCATCCACACATTGGTCCCCAACTCTTTGATCTTCCATAAAACAGCCGCATGTAAAGCACGAGGAACAGTTATTAGGGAAAAATGACCACTTGGAAAGTGAAGTACACGATATAAAAATGTCATGGCATGAGCCCTATCTCTCTTTATCGAAGTGCGCATGTATCCAGTTATCACTTGGAAGTTAACAATGTCAATATATCGGGAATTTGGCGAAACTTTTGCTGTCAGCTGAAAGAAAATGTATATGACAATCCTGGAACTTCCAGCAACACAACAAATTTCATAAACAAACATCCATGGAGCCTCTTTCCACATATTTTAGTGGGAAAATAAAGATAAAATAATCCCACAGAAGCCAATAATAACTTAATAAGAGATCGTGAGAGCTTGTGATTTGGCTATTTGATAATAAGGTCTAACCATTAGCTGCTGTAAGTATATAATCTTTCGGTGCTGACGATTTGCTCTTTTGTTATTTTTTACATTTATCGATTTACCAGTATAGACAGCGTAGCCAGTGTACCAGTATACCAGAGTACCTGTGTACTAGAGTACCAGTGTAACTGTGTACCAGAGTACCAGTGTTAGCCCTATTCAGACGAATGATAATCAGGGTAGAAATTGTTGATGAGAATCACTGACTGGCACATGTAATTAATGTACATTGTGATAGAGTGACGAATATATGTTATCTTTCCTTTTAATAATCTCTGAAAATAATATTTCATATGTTGTTTATACCTGAACACAGTTCTGACATCCTATCCAGAGTGTAAATGAAGTGCTATTGATCTACTTGGACATGACAAGAATGCCATGAGGATCATCCTCTCCTCGAATTACTATTTTAAAAGATATCCATTTATCCTTGGCAAGCACTCGAAGTATTTTGTCATTACGTAACTGATTTTAATTCCTATTTATCTGACCAGCTGAATGAAATAGAATTACTTGAGCTGTTCAAGCACATAAATAGGCGAGTGTGCATGAGTTAAGAACCGAAGAGCAGTGAGTATTCGTGATGACATTTGTTGAAAGGGCTTTGGCTCTGAACAGATCATCGTTCCAGGAACTCATCATATCACAATACAACGTTTCCATCGATTATGAAACATTTTCTCATCTCAATTTGAAAATTGTTGGTTTCAAACGAAATCGCATCGGATAGAAGAAAAATCTCTTGTACAAACGATATATGCTATTTCTAGGAGGATGTGCAACTTACGCGAGCAGCCTGCCTTTCTTACGTGCAATGACAAGATAGGGACGTAGCGCAGTCCACTTTACGTTTTGCCATGTAAGGCGATGGGATAGGGGAAAAAGACATTTTTTACAGAAAAATAGTTCTGTATGGATAAACAGGACAAGCAGAGTATCCGCTGTGTAATTTTCAATGCTTCACTGAAAAAATCTTAGAGGGTAAAAATATTTTTCAAGATTGTTAAGTTTGTATTTCCCAGAATAAGACACGGTCACTGACATT
>SDVV010019206.1:0-13584 GCA_016164225.1 Gammarus roeselii | reverse complement strand
CAGTTCTCAGCACCCACACGTCATTCCCACCTCACGCCTTGGGTGAAACAGATCAATACAGTTCTCAGCACCCAAACGTCATTCCCACCTCACGCTTTAGGTGAAACAGATAAATGCAGTTCTCAGCACCCACACGTCATTCCCACCTCACGCCTTGGGTGAAACAGATCAATACAGTTCTCAGCACCCAAACGTCATTCCCACCTCACGCTTTAGGTGAAACAGATAAATGCAGTTCTCAGCACCCACACGTCATTCCCACCTCACGCCTTGGGTGAAACAGATCAATACAGTTCTCAGCACCCAAACGTCATTCCCACCTCACGCTTTAGGTGAAACAGATAAATGCAGTTCTCAGCACCCACACGTCATTCCCACCTCACGCCTTGGGTGAAACAGATCAATACAGTTCTCAGCACCCAAACGTCATTCCCACCTCACGCTTTAGGTGAAACAGATAAATGCAGTTCTCAGCACCCACACGTCATTCCCACCTCACGCCTTGGGTGAAACAGATCAATACAGTTCTCAGCACCCAAACGTCATTCCCACCTCACGCTTTAGGTGAAACAGATAAATGCAGTTCTCAGCACCCACACGTCATTCCCACCTCACGACATGGGTGAAACAGAGAAAATACCAGAGACGTCTCCATACATCAATTGAAGCTCGGAACAGTGTCGTCTGCTTGCATTATATGGACCAAACACGCCTATCAAATGCTGAAAATGTACCCTTATCTTGAATTGTTGTGATCCTTGTGTTTTCTGCTTATACTTTAAGGAAATCAAATAATATATTCCATAGGGGCCGTCATGTGCAGATTTGGCCTCCCCGGTTGAAAGCCTGTTGTTTCAAATACCTCTCCACTGTGCGCCAACTGCTACAATCTCAACTGCGAACCGTCGAAGTTGTTTGTTAGTTTCTAATCAGTTGGGTTCAGTAACATTTTAATACACTAAGCAGACAGTACGATAGTACCACATTCTAATTATCATGTGAGGGAGAACCCGTATCAATTTCGTGTCCCCAGAAGCATTTAATCACACTCGCAAATAAAGCGGGAAATTTAACCAGCTGTTGTGCTAGCACCAAGACCGTGTATCACTGAAGACGAAGCGATGTGTGCTTGGAAGCGTCGTGTTGGCTCTCAGTCGGGATAAACGGCATAGGCTGGGCGGAGTAAATGTGAAGGTCAAGAGGGGTCATGCGGGGGTTGGGATGGTGTGGGTGTCAGCGTGGTGCGGGGACAGCGTGGTGCGGGGGCCAACGTGGTACGGAGGCTGTGATGATCCGGCGTTCTCGTTGGGGATGTTACGTTTCGTAACTTGAACGTGACTCGAAGAAATAGACTCTGTGTGGAGCTTGGATAAATACTCCTAGGTACCGCGTGGGGAGTGGATAAATACGCCTAGGTACCGCGTAGGGAGTGGATGAATACGCCTAGGTTCTGCGTGGAAGTGAATGAATCCTCCTAGGTGCCGCGAGGGGAGTGGGTGAATACTCCTAGGTGCCGTGTGGGAAGTGGTGGAATCCTCCTATTTGCCGCGTGGGGAGTGGATGAATACTTCTACGAGCCGCGTGTGGAGTGGATGAATCCTCCTAGGTGCGGCGTGGGGAGTGGATGAATACTCTTAGGTGCCACGTGTGGAGTGGAGTAATATTAATAAAGGGCCACGTGGGGAGTGGATGAACACTCCTAAGTGCCGCGTGGGGAGTGGATGAACACTCCTAAGTGCCGCGTGGGGAGTGGATGAATATTCCGCTTCAAATTTTGAGATGTAAATATTGCTATGCAAATAAGTCCGAGGCCTATAAGATTCCCTAAAGAGGCCCTCAGATGCCTGCTGTGTCTGAGCTCGCAGTCCATTAGAGTTGAAGGTGTTACTAATTCCCCCTCCCCACTCCTCATTAACATCACAACATATGCAATGCGGAGGTGGTGGTGGACGACCTTAACTGGCCATTTGTGGTGGAAGTTCAGGGAAGGGGGAGAGGTGGCGTTGTACGACCTTAACTGCCCATTTGTGGTGGAAGTTTAGGGGGGGGGAGAGGTGGCGGTGTACGACCTTAACTGCACATTTGTGGTGGAAGTTTAGGGGGAGGGGAGAGGTGGCGGTGCACGACCTTAACTGCCCATTTGCGGTGGAAGTTTAGGGGGGGGGAGAGGTGGCGTTGTACGACCTTAACTACCCATTTGTGGTGTAAGTTTAGGGGGTGATGGGATTGGCTTCAGGCGCTTGTCTAAGGGTCTCGTACATAGCGGCATGTATATTATAATGCCAGAAGAGAGCAGACAACGCCCACGGGCGGTGTAAAGTTGACAATACGCGAACAGATATGAAATCAAATGCTGCTGGTTGCGAGTTTTATTTAGAGGCCGTGGAGATTGTGAATTTGTGTGTGGAGGCTTCTGAAGGCCTTATAACTGAAATGGTGGTGTTAAGATACGATTTTTACATAGCATTTAATTTAAATTTTAGCTGCAAATGTTCTCAAAAGGTTGACGGCTGTATAGAAAGAAGAGAACAAAGTTGTCCAAGCCGAGGGACAAAACCACTACTACACAAATCGCCGAGGGGTTCAAAGATCCTGACCAGGGCACTCTTGCTACTTCATTATTAAAGTTAAATATTAATTTGAAAGATTTTCACTCCACGCATTTTATTGGAATCGCAACTTTTTTTAGGTTATTTATTTTTTCACATTCAACCGAGAATGTCAATCCGGTAACACAGTTTGACCTCAGGTAAGACGATGGAGAAAACAGTGAAAAAGCATCCCTGAGTATGAAAAGTTCCATGCCACATTTGAATAAATAACAAATGTTAGGCACATTTAAAGTTGAAAGTAAGTAAATCACAGTAAAATTTATGGTCTTAAACGACAGGAAATAACATTTCATAATTCATTCATGGATAATTTTAATGGAAGGACATTCATGTATGAGATGACGTTAATACTTAACAGATGGTACTCCTATGCACAATACATGTTGTGCCTTTGGTACATTTTACCCGAAAATAACATTTAACGAAAAAAATTAAAGCAAAACAAAAAAAATCCTGGTTAGCTGAACAGATTTCTGATTGTTTTTGCATACAGTGTAATTTTGGCCGAATATAATATTGAAAAGTAACAACTCTTGAAAGCAATAGAAATCTTACGTCGCAGCAAAGAGACAATACGGACTATAAAGACTTGCCAACAGCTTAAGAAAGTCATTCGCAAAGTTTCATCTACGATGTCGGTTTATATGGATGGATTTCTTATTGATGAACGCGAATTCATATTCACCACATAGTTATCTCTGACATTAATTATATTTCATACGATGAACAAGAAATCTAGGAGAATTTCTTCGTTACCGTTCAATCATCTTGATACGATTCCTCCAATCCCTAGTGGATGAGCGAGCTCCAGACCCCCGAACTCCCTAGTGGATGGACGAGCTTCAGACCCCCGAACTCCCTAGTGGAGGGAAGAGCTCTAGACCCACGAACTCCCTAGTAGATGGATGAGCTCCAGACCCACGAACTCCCTTGTGCAGGGACGAGATCCAGACCACGAACTCCCTAGTGGATGGACGAGCTCCAGACCCCAAACTCCCAAGTGGATGGATGAGCTTTAGACCCAGAACTCCATAGTGGATGGACGAGCTCTAGACTCCTGAACTCTCTAGTGGAGAGAAGAGCTCCAGACCCCCGAACTCCCTTGTCGATGAACGAGCTCCAGACTCCCGAACTCCCTAGTGGATGGACGAGCTCCAGAACCCCGACCTCCCTAGTGGATGGACAAGCTCCAGACCTCCGAAATCCCTAGTGGATGGACGAGCTCCAGACCCTCGAACTCCATAGTAGAGGGATGAGGTCCAGCCCCCTGAACTCCCTTGTGGATTGACGAGCTCCAGACCCCCAAACTCCCTAGTGGAGGGACGAGCTCCAGACCCTCGAACTCCCTAGTGGATGGACGAGCTCCATACCCCCGAACTCCCTAGTGGATGGACGAGCTCTAGACCCCCGAACTCCCCTGTGGAGGGACGAGCTCCAAACCCCCGAACTCCCTAGTGGAGGGATGAGGTCCAGATCCCCGAACTCCCTTGTGGATGGACGAGCTTCAGACCCCCGAACTCCCTAGTGGATAGACGAGCTCCAGACCCCCGAACTCTCTAGTGGATGGACGAGTTCCAGACCCCCGAACTCCCTAGTGGAGGGACGAGCTTCAGAAAGGCAACAGCCTTTCATCTAAAAGATGGTGCAAATGGATGATTAACAAAAGTTATGGTTATTTGGCAACCGTTTCCCAAATGAGACACACAGATGTTGCAAATGGATGATGTAAAAAAAATATCAATTGCCCATCACCTCTCAACGCAGTCACACAGCCTCTTCAAACGGACTTACATTAAAATTTAAATTATGACTAGGCCTTACGTGTACGATGGCCATTAGGCGTCCATTCATCTATAAATACCATTTAATTTAGCAGAATATAACCACCCCTGAAGTCTGCAGAAGATTTCCAAGGGATAACCTGCCACCCTGCACTGAAGAGAGAGATAAGATGCTGCATATCACATCAATAAACGGCAAGGCAGATTCCTTAGTTCCTTCTATTCAGCGTGGTTATTTCTAGACTAAGATTGCTTTACCAAGCGATTTGAAGCTATGGACCGCCTGTCGTCCATAATTGAACAAAAAATGAACGCATAGCAGAGTAAATTCCAGCATAGTACGTACTATTGCAGCACCCTTGAGAGGTACTGATTAACTCGTGAGGGTGCTGCAATAGAACGTACTGATTACAATTAAATAGCGGCATAGTACGCACCTTTGCAGCACCCTCGCGAGATATGGATTACAGTTAAATACCTCTATAGTACGTACTGTTGCAGCACCCTCGCGAGATACTGATTACAGTTAAATACCTCTATAGTACGTACTGTTGCAGCACCCTCGCGAGATACTGATTGGAATTATAAACTGGCATATTACATACTACTGTAAAATTCTCGCGAGATACTGATTACAATGAAATAATCACATGTGCTTTTAAGAATGCTTCCCTGCATCCGATTTTATATTGAAAAGGCTCAACATTTTAGAATGTGAGGTACTTTGAAACGCGGATTATTCAAAACTTCCGCAAAGCTGCTCTTTTGATAAGTATCTGTAATACAGCTGGGGACGGTTATTCGGTAACGGTTAATCCAACACGTTATTGTAATAATGATTTGCAATAGAGATGTAGGAAGTTTATTAGGGAGCGCAATTCGAGGCAGTTTTATCGGCCTAAACGCAATTCGAGGCAGTTTTATCGGCAGGCGTACGGATTGACGACCTTGGGGCGACCATGTTGACCGGAGTCAGCGACGGAAGGTGGGCGGCACGAAGGGGGGCGGAACGGAGGTGGGTGACTCGTTCGTTCGGACGGACAGCTTTAGGATTATTTGTTTGCTAATAGGTTATATATAATAATAGGTTATAAATGTTAATAGGTTACATAAATAGAACGTTTACGCATAGACTACCTTAGGTATTCACATTTTAATGCTGGGCATACAGTATCGCAACTCCATTGCATGTCATGTTGCATATATACATTTTCATTGCTAGTCCTCTGAATGTTTAGGGGTATTGATAACATACATTTATAAGATAATCTTTTATTGATAATAAATCTGACAGTTACATAATAATTTACATGCAGTATTAAAGGTAAAACCCCAACACTTTCTTACACGAATGTTGATTTCCGAACACGTTCATGATGAATTATCCAGCTTCGGTATAATTTCTACGTCGTTCGCTGTTGATCAATTTACGCGTGGCATAGATTCAATAAGTTTATTGTTATTTTCTGAGATTGTATTATCAGTACCATTGCGCTCTGTTTTAGTTACTCCTGCAGTAACTCCTTCTTACGTTTTCTCATTTGTGAGCTAAATAAACAGGTGACTGAAACATTCCTTCATAAGGAGAGAAAACCCGTTATGGATTATTTTGAGGATGCAAATTATTTGATCAGTGTGAATATGATTGTTGTCTTCAATGGAAGCATTATGTTATCATTCTCTCGCTTTAGAAAAGTAGGTGAGATTGCACTTCCATGTTAAATCCATGTTTACATCAGTATCATCACCCAAGAGTATACTTGACTCATTCTGAGGCTTGTTGGGAGGTTGTTCCAGGATTTTGGTTCAGGGATCGAAAAAGCTCTACAGGCAGTTTCTGTTTTCCATCTATTTATTTCATATGCATAAAATATCTAAAGGAATAGCATGGTTTATTAGTTTGGCATTTGGCAAGTTGATGTATATATTTCTTAGGACGCAGCAGCTTCGTTACGAGATTTTGTATACTCCATAACACATTATTCAGCTTTGAACCAGATATATCGGTGTTCCATTGACGCTGTGTTCCAATAGCATGAATAGCTGAACGATACGGATTTATGGTAGGTTATTATGTTGTGTTATGTATATTTAGTAATGATTGGTTGATTTGTGTTGAATTTGTATTGTTTTCGGAATTTTGAATAGTTATATCATACAGTTATATGAATTTTCAGGATATTTTAGGTTTGCATCGTCCATGTAGCACACTAGTTCAGGCATAATTTGGTCGGTTATTGCATCATTCTTCTTGTTTTATTATAACTTGACCGTTTAAGTATATTTGCATTCAGTTTTGTGTATTCTATTTACAGTTTCAATCATTGATGCAAGGTATTGGGTATTATATAATTATAGGAATACTCGGATATATTACGTTTGTATCTGCAATGTAGAACATTATTTCAGGAATAATTTAGTTAGATGTTGTATATTTTTAGTGTTTTATGTATCTTCGTACATCCTGGTACAATGTATGACATGGATATTATAGCTATAGAAAGTTCCATTTGTTACAAACTTGGCCTTGCTGTTACTTTATTGTATATTTAGTGTTGGAACATGCTTCAATGTTTTGGAGGAGTTAGAGAGTCCCCTAGGCCTAAGGTCGTTGTGTTTATGTTTATTTCTATAAGTAGACCGTTGTACTATGATGGATACCCTTAGTGTATTACAATTTTTAATATCGGTTAGGGCAGAGTAGAGAATCTTATTTGGCTATTTTTATAGTTGTTGTTGAATGACTTTTTTCCACGATAATCATTGAAATGTATGTTTAAGATGTGTAAATCCGTACTGCATCTATGTAGAATTTCGTCATTGATCCCTAGCAAGTGTGTAGTTTAACGTTTTAGAAGACGATCTACTGGATGGATGTGTCCTGGTGTAGAGGCGGCATATACTCATTGAAGGTCATTTGGAGTTCGTCCAAGTTCAACGGGGTTTTGTAAGTTCTTGTGGATTTCGGTCTTAACTTCCATGGGCTTGTTAGAGAGGTTATCCGACAAGCTGCTGATCGTTGTAGTGATTTACTTAGATCGTCAGTGAACAGAAGCCCAGCTTTTTTATAGCCACACACTCTTTGAGACTCATGTCAGGCCCATTCTGGCCACTGTATCAATGAATAGATTCTTGGTTATGTCCAGGATGTGACTTGGCTCGACGTTGTTCAGAGATGAAGGACTGATCAGATGCATGGTATGCCTTAGGTGTTGTACCATAACTGGGTGTTATCTCTAAATTTGTTATATATCAGTGGTAGATGCTGAGAAGTGACCTAGCAAAGCATTGTAAAATTCGTTGTTATGACACGCTGGGCTTGTCCTTCCAGAGACATAGATAGCATCAGTTAGGTCTAGGAATCTGTCATAGATTTGAACGGATACCGTAATATTGGTACTTGTTATGCATGAACTCATTGTTGAATGTCAAATATTTTCGGTATGGCTGTTATTTTAGTAAATGATTTTTTTCATGAACCAGATCACCTTAAGAGTTAAAGTACAGGATTATTTACATTTCTATTAACTACAAAATCGGTAATGCATATCGGCATCATGTATTGATTAACCATACACCTTCCATATTGGTGTAGGATTTATCATCTGGGTGTTGTAGGATAAACCGTATATAATAGTTAATCAATGTTGCTTAGACCATAGTAGAGAAACTTACTTAGCAATTTTTTTGCTATTATACGTTTCTTGAACGGTTATCGTAAGAATATAACTGTATTTGATATAAATTCACCTAATTTCATGTAGTGCTGGGTATAAAATACGCGAAATTGGATATAATGATTCAAATATTGATAGGTTTTATCTCTCGACACTGGATTTGGGTCCAGTTCCATGTCGTCTTGGAGAACTAATCTACTGGATTTGTGTAGAGTGTTAGTGTTAAAATTCTTTAACAATTTAATGTACATCTCAATTATGTTATCCGCTCGCATGTCTTTACTAGATGCTTATTCCCGCATATCTTACTTTTATAAATGTTTGTGATCGGTTTGCAGTTTATGCACTTAGAAGTTATTGATTAATTCAGGCTTTGTTATGAGATTGCGTTCCAATTTAGAATATCTGACTTATTCGAGCATTCACCAGATACACTGTAGCATTTTTTACTATAGGTTTGTAATGTAGAGGGGCCGTAAACCTATCCCATCCTAATCTATCCTAACCTAATATAACCAAGGATTATGTATTTTCCCCCGTTTTCATTCTTATATCATGTTTCTCTTCACTGATTTAAGCTTTATTCATATCAAATCTATCCACTTGACTCTAGTTTTTCCCAATCTTTACCAGTTTATGTACCTACATATATATATTTTTTTCACTTAGCTTGTTACGAGTAAAGTATTATCGACTTGTTTCAAGTAATGTTAGGTGATCGCTCGTTAGTAGACTATAGTGTTCATAACGTTTTTGTAAGCTTACAGCATGTGTCAGTGATTGTTATGGGTAATAAAGCTTTAGCAAGTTTAATGCATGGTTTTACTGTTAGAATAAGATTCTTTGTTGTTGTAATGTTGAATGTGTTGCTCATACCAGTTTTGTCTATTATACCGAATATTGAATAAATCCACTCTAACATATTTACTACAAATCTGTGATGAAAGGTCCGCTGTCAACATGATCTAGGACATAAATCATGCCTAAGGTACATAATCAGCTAGATATATATCAATGTACGACAGCATAGATCAAATATCAATGAATGCAAAAAAGATTGCCATTCACTACCACATGCATTAATACCTAGCCTAACCTATTCTAACTAAAAGTTATGTATTTTTATTTAAGTTTGATGCTAATGTATGATATTGATATTTCTAAAACTCTCCACTTGGGCTGTATATTTAACATATCAAATCAGTTTGAATACACTTCTCCAATTTTATTTAGCATATGTCCTTTTGTAGATATTTAGATTTTAGAATTTTATCTATATCTTCATTATATGTTCTTATGAGACAGCAGGTAGGATCCATGAGGACAAATTCACTTAATTTGTTGCAAGGTTTTTTAATGTGGATCAGTTATACGCAGAGTTAGGTTCAAAGATCTAATCATCCTATCCTAACCTAGCCTAACCAATATTTATATATTTTTCATTCAAGTTTGATGGTTATGTATGGTATTTAGTCATTCTGTTATGCGATGTACTTATTAAATTCCTTCACATGGTTATAATTTACGTACCTTTTTTTAATGTCAAACACCATGTACACACATACGCACATTTATACGTATATACAGGGTCGGTGCCTGCATATGCCGGCATAATGTTGGTGTATACAGGGTTGGTGCCGGCATATGCCGGTATATGCCGGCATAATTTGTGCGTATACAGATTTGGTGCCGGCATGTATCAGCCTAATGTTGGCGTAAACAGGGTTGGTGCCGGCGCAATGTAGACACATACACACATTTGTATGCATATACAGGGTCGGATAACATCTGTACCATTATACTTCTAATATTTTTTTCCCATTAAAACAAAGTCCCTTGCTTTTGTTACAAGATATTTAATGTGGATCAGCTTCACGTCATGTTAGGTTAAAAGAAATATTCATCATACCCTAACCTAACCTATTCTAACCAAGAATTATGTATTATCGATCGATATTTCCTGCTTACGTATGATTTTTTTAGTGTTTTAGGATTTATGCATAGCAATTATCTTCACTTGACTACATTTTGATCTATCCTTTGCAGTTTTGATACACACTTCCAATTTTGATTTAGCAAATTTCATCCATTTTTCATATGTAAATTTCATCGTTTGTTTTATTGTTTCAGCTATTTTCATATGATTCTTGATTTCTTATGACATAAATTTACATCACTCTCACTTATATTATTCACACCCATCAAAGACCTAACCTAACCTAACCTTATGTATGGTATTCAGTCATTGATGTATACATATGAAGCCTTCCACACGACTTTAATTTTATTTCGTTGTCACTCGCGACCTATATTAGTTAGCAGAGAGGCCCTATTTTCAAACTTAGATGGATTGAATGTTACAAGAAATTCATATTTGTTTCCAGCTTCATACAATCGGATATATGGTATCGCACTAAGTTAACCTAATTTACTTTACTAGCTCCTGTCACTACATCCTTTGACGACTTTCACCTCTGATTTGCCTATTCTTTCCTATAATTTTCATATTCATGACGATGACTTCGTTTCAGATGACGCCACACATTACTGGTGGATTTATGTTGGTTCAATTTTATTTTATTTATTGCACAGATTACAGACCTCCATTACCTCATCACTTTCAAACAAACGGTGTCTCAAGCTATACCCCATCTTTCCACAATAGGTCCACAAACTTGTCTGAGGAAGATCTGTTCGGACTCTGATTTATATCCTACCAATCTCCATCACATCTAGATCATTCATCCCCCGAGATAGGTTTATGGCAATGTTTAAATTTGTCATGAGCGACATTTTTAGCTTCATTTCGTACCGTGAAACATATTCTTCTACTAATTTCGACTATTCGATGTTACCTCCGACTGACACAATGTTTGCAATTCATTGCTTGACCTTTGAGTTTAGGATAATATAAGTATTTGATAAAGTATTTCCATGTTTTATTACTAGTTTTATTAACATTATTTACAGACCTTGCTGGCATCATCAATGGCATCTACCTCGCTTTTTGATTTGAAACAGCATGGATCGTTTATCCACCCATACCCATCATCACTATATATCAGCTTCCTATCAAAATCTTTCATATACTCTATCATATCTTTGATGCGAATACCGAAGGCTGTTTCGTTCCCGTGAGTCCACAAATGTATTGCTTCTTCTTCTTGAACCTTAATTATTCGAAACTTCTCCAATTCAAAGTCATTCCGATCTTCATCATTGAGAAATTTTTACATACGATCGAGATTTTCTTTTGTTCATAGAACGAATTTATTTTCCTCTTCCTCAGTTTTATTACAGTAATGATGATGATTTTTCCACTTGGGTCATATCATGTTCGAGATTTGTTTTTTTATTTCCTTTAAACTTTGTTACATACGACTGTAACGCGTCGACATTAGTTACCCAAAGCCGATTTCCTTTTTCCTTCATCCATATATGAATGATATCTCCCACTCTTTTGATTCTTGTTTTACCCATTCTGAGATAACTGATATTTTCAACACTAGTCAATATTTGTTCTATACGACTCATATCATCTTCGGAGATTTCTTCTTCCATCACTTGTAAACAAATTTTTGAGACATGAATTTTCGTTTATGTTTATTCTATGACGAAACGTGCGTCGTTGCTTAATCTCAACGTAACACTGACCTCATTCTCGGTATGCAGCCAGCTACTATAAGTTGATTACATATTGTTTTTCGCACAACATCTGGCCTAACATTGCTTGCCTAGGTCATCAACTGTGTATGTATGTATGTGTATAGGGCTGTGTACGTATGTGCATGTGTATGTTCAAGCGTATGTACGTGTTACATGAGTTAAAAAAAATGTATAACAAAAGTTTAAAATTCAAAATTTCAATAAAATTTCAAATTTTCGAGGGATAACATCGTACTTAAGTAGCAAGTTATCACTTCAATAGACCGACTTGGCTCTGTAATCCCTCGAAAATTTGAAATTGTATTGAAATTTTGAATTTTAAATGTTTGTTATAAATTTTTCAAGAATCATCTAAAAAAAGCTGAAACAATCAAACAAACGATGTAGTTTACACATGAAAAATGGATGAAATTTGCTAGATCAAAATTGGAAGTGTGTATAAAAATTGCATAGGATAGATCAAAATGTAGAGTCAAGTGGACCGATAATACATAATTCTTGGTTAGACTAGGTTAGGTTAGGTTAGGATGATTAGTTCTTTTGACCTAACATAACGTGAAGCTGATCCACATTAAATACCTTGTAACAAAAGCAAGGGGTTTGTTCAAATCGAAAAAAACTGATCGAAGGTATAATGCTACAGAGTTAACCGTATCTGTATTTGCATACAAATTTGTGCATGTGTCTACATTGCACCGGCACCAACCCTGTATGCGCCAACATTATGCCGACATATGCCGGCACCAACCCTGTGTAAGCCTGATTATGTCGGCATATGCCGGCACCAACCTTGTATACGCCAACATTATGCCGGCATATGCTGGCACCAACCCTGTATACGCCAGAATTATGCCGGCATATGCCGGCACCAACCCTGTATACGCCAACATCATGCCGGCATATGCCGGCACCGACTCTGTATATACGTATAATTGTGTGTATGTGTGTACATGGTGAGTGATACTAAAAAAACTACGTAAAATAGAACCATGTGGAGGAATTTGATATGTACATCGCATAACAGAATGACTAAATACCATACATAACCATCAAACTTGAATGAAAATATATGCAAATATTGGTTAGGCTAGGTTAGGATGGGATGATTAGATGTTTGAACCTAACATCGCGTAGAACTGATCCACATTAAAAAACCTTGCAACAAATGAAATGAATTTGTCCTCATGGATCCTACGTGCTGTCTCATCCAAACATGTATTGGAGGTATAAATAAAATTCTGGAATCTAAATATCTGCAAAAGAATATTTGCTGGTTCAAATTGGAGAAGTGTATTCAAACTGCTTTTGATATGTTAAATATACAGCCCAAGTGGAGAGTTTCATAAATATCAATATCATACATTAGCATCAAACTTAAATAAAAATACATAACTATTAGTTAGATTAGGTTAAGTTAGGTATTAATGCATCTGCCAGTGAATGGCAATTCTTTTTGCATTAATTGATACTTGATCAATGTTGTCGTACATTGATATATATTTCGATAATTATGTACCTTAGGCATGATTTATATCTTAGATCTTGTTGACTGCGGAGCTTACATCACAGATTTGTAGTAAATATGTTAGAGTGGATTTATTCAATATTCGTTAGAATAGACGAAAATGGTAGGAGCAACACATCCAACATTACGACAAAAAAATCTTATTGTCACAGTAAAACCATACATAAAACTTGCTGACGCTTTAACACCCATAACAATCACTGACATATGCGGTAAGCTTACATAAACAAACGTTTTGAACACTACAGTCTACTAACGAGCGATCACCTAACATTGTTTGACCCTAGTCGATATTACTGGACTTGTAACAAGCGGAAGTGAAT
>SDVV010019205.1:0-13585 GCA_016164225.1 Gammarus roeselii | reverse complement strand
ATATATTCATATATATATATGTGAGTGCTCCCGGGTGATCATCAAGTCACTTCGAATATCGAGTCACCCACTCCAACTATCGAGTCATCAACTTCGAGTATCAAGTCACCAACTCCGAGTTGCGAATGGCCAACTTCGAGTATCGAGTCACCAACTTCGTGTAGCGAGTCACCAAATTCGAGTATCGAGTCTTCAATTTCGAGTATCGAGTCACCAACTCTGACTAACGCATCACCAACTCCGAGTTTCGAGTTGCCAACTTTGAGCATCGAGTCAACAACTTCGAGTATCGAGTTTCCAACTGCGAATATCGAGTCATGAATTTCGATGTTGGCGACTTAGCGTTTCCAATTTCGGGTATCGATTCGCAAACATCGAGTATCGAGTTCTTCACTTCGAGTGTCGAGTTAATAAGTTAGAGTTTTGAGTCACCAAGTTCGAGTATCGAGTCAACAACTATTAAAGTTTTGAATAATAAACCTAACAATGAATTACAGACTTCATTGCTTGGCAGTTGTCATTGGTCAGCAAGTCAACCAGAGAGGAAATCAGAAGGGATATAATCTTTGCCAAAATATTTTGTGCATAGTAGTAACTGTCTTCAGAGCCCCCCTATTTCTGTGTTGGCATGCGATCTGCATGATATCATTTTTTCTTCACTTAACATAGACGATGGTGGTGGAGCTTTTCCTATCTTTACTATGGTGTTTCTTGTACATTAACCAGTTATTTATCTTCAGTTTTACACCATTTTAGGTACATAACATTCAGCTCTCTAAAGGATAAATTTACAGCTTTGGGACTTTCATAGCTATCTTAACGGACTAAAAAATACGGTCCTTGCTTTATCGACGAAAGTTCATACTGTACAACGCATTTCTTAAATCACCCTGGATTACCATCGCTGTCACATAAAGAGACAAGATACTCCATTCTGGTAAGGTTCTACTGACAAAATTTTTATTTCCTACTGTCAACTCTACTGCAATGTTATCAATTTCTAGTCGAAACCATCTCGTGGTAATAACGTTAAAAGTGAACCATTAAAATCAAATTTATAATTATTTTGTATATAAAGGTCCGCGGTGGTCAATAACTATAAAACTTGTCCCCTTGCTTTTTGTTTTGTGGTTGGTATAAAAAATACAGCGCTGGAACTCGAGTGTTGTTTATTTGATCAGGCTGATTAGGACCTATGGGGTGAAGTTCTAGGTTCATTTAGCTCGGATTGCTATCGCTATTCAGACAAGGTGGACAAGTTGGAGAGAGGGTGAGGGCTGTCTCTGACTGCTAGACGCAGATTCCGGATAGAGACACGGAGACGATGAGGTGGGGTAGTCGGGCCTAGCCTCAAGTTTAGTCTGAAGGCTCAACTACATGCAGAGCTTATATACTGGGGGAAATAGGCCAGAACACCTTGGGGAGTTTTGGAAAGCTAGGCGGCTGTGCCTATCCTGGGATCCGATCCAGGAAGGGACCGTTCTCTGGAGGTCACGGGGCCACGAACATGTGGCGACCAGGCCGGGCAGGCACACTTTATTAGAAGTTTAGCGTCTGTCCGCGCAATTACATTTGATACTTTAGCACCTAAGGTAACAGTTTGGATTGTAGGAGGAAGGCTGCAGACACAGGCTATCTGCGGTCAGTTCCTTGTTAGGCAGTCAGTCTCTAAGATACTATCAAGTTTATGGCGATGCGGGCCGAAATACGTTAAATGAAAATACATTGAATAGTAAAACGACATGGTGGCTCGGCAGTAGGTCGGGGCCGGATAAACATATGGTGAAACTACACTAACACACTGTTCGTTTAACACCAATCCCTCTATCCCTAATTGATATGACTATATTAATTAAGTCTACGAGTACAAAGTTGCCGCCAAAGGATCTAAAGTATACAAGCGAAAGAAAATATGAATATGGGCCGAAGACGCGCTTCTTGAACCTCCGCCAGGCCAGGTAGTGTAGTCGTCCTTTGTAGGAGACAGCAGCTGTGTTTTCTTTGACGTGGGTAGGTAGAAAACGGGCGCTTGGTATTTTGGGACAACTGCAGGCGGGGCTCTGTTGGTCCACTGGCGGGTGAAGTTTGGTTCGTCGAAGCTCGGGAAGAAGGTACTCCCGTACGCGAGATGCAAGAAAAATACACCATAATTATTCACTAAATACTTATAATAGTTAGTCGCAAATGTATTTTGATTTTGGGTCATCCCAGTGCGTTCCTTGTTAAATACCGAGTTAAAATCTCAGTAGAATGAGAAATCAATTTAATAGTGCAAATGCCATTCAAAAATGCCGGTGGGGGGTACGCAAACTCTAACTTAGTTATTCAAGTGTATCTCTGCAGGACAGGATACATTTCAGGAACAGGGGCTGATGGAGGATACGTTTGTCTATCCGTGTTGGTACCTGCATCAACATTATATGTTTTGTGGAAGTCTAACGGTGAGTTTTGCACTATGTTTTTAAGTTGGTGTGCCTCATGTTTGGCTACGTCTCGTATATGGTCACCTTTTGCTCGTAAGCGTTCTCTGAAATCTCGTATTCCTTCCCTATTTGGGAATAGAATCTTTTTATCCCGTTGGCCATCCTTGACACCGTGACATCTTTCCTGCAGAGCGTCCAGAGTGGACTCGCGAGACACAGTAGCACTGTTTTTGTTTGCGATATATCCATTTGATGAACAGAAAGGCTATGCACAGGGAATTAATGACCACAACTATGGTTATAATCGTCTGGGCATATTTGGAGTAGGTGGCGATCTGTTCTAGCTGTAACCCATGATAATTGAAGTCGATGGTAAAGGGGTCATCTAAGTTTACTTTGTTAATCAATTCACGAAGACTGGAGTGAACTACACTGGATTTGTTCACTTTGATGATAAGAAGATTAGTGTGCTCGACGATAAAGGCAAAAGAGTTGTTGAGCTCGGGGATTTCAATAGTTACCATCTGTTTGGCGGGCCAAAGTAAATCGTCAGTCTGCACGTCACAAGCTAAAGGAAGTTTATGCAGTCCAACGAGGGTGTCTTTTGTCTGGTGGGACGGACAGTCCAGAGTTACTTTCGTAGATTCGGAAAAGTAAATTAGTCCATGCTGGTCCGTCTCTAACATAAATGTGTCTGTGAATCCCGTTTTGTGGTAGTGGCATAATTGTAACATTGCAGTTACATTCTGTTGAAAAGTTTCCCATTTGCACGAGGATTTCTGGTCATGATAGATAGGTCCGACTTCCAAAAAGAGGTGATTTGTTGTTAAGATGGAATACATGTTAGTTTTGTCAGTAATGATGTAGGTATTGTTACTCCTGAGTATTACGTTCCGTAATTCAGGGATGACAAGGGAAGTGGTATCTAGTTTTAGGGGGTGAGCTATTAGAGTGAATACATCAAATGACGTTGTATACGTCAGAGGTATGACCATCAAGAATTTATGATGGGACACTTTTTGTATTTTCAATATCTGCACTATGTGCTCGAGTTGATATCGTGATATTTCAAGCGGGAAGTCTAACGTTGGGAAAGACTTTCGTCCTTCGACAACGATGTTATTCAGGGATTTCAAGTCAATTAATTCGGGTGTTAAGATACCTTCTTCGAGCAAAGATACGGTAAGCTCGCTTGATCTAAAAGTTGTCCGGATGTCCGTCAGGCTTGCTACTAGCTGGCTAGCTTCCACTGAATTGCTTGGTGAATGCCTGCTATCTTTACAGTATCGGTCAGTTTCTCGAGAACCTTCTTGACGGCCTCAAAAGAATCAGTCACGTTTTTGGACAACATGTCGAGTCGCTCGTTAGTCAATTTAATCAATTTGTTATGTTGCTGTAGGTTGCGGTTTAAGGCGTCAACATTTCCCTGATTACTAGCAATCAAAAATCTTTGAAACTAAGTAATTTCCCAGGAATCCTAATCCTAATCCTAATCCAATCACTAGCAGATTTCGCGGTTGTCTGTGTCTTCCTGGCAGTGAAGGCATAACTTCGGACAGATAGTTTAGCAGGGAGGAGCATTAGTCGGATTAGTAATATTTTGTCCACTTATGGGAGCATTAATCGGAGTTGTAATATTTAGTCCACTAATGGGGGCATTAATCGGAGTTGCAATATTTAGTCCACTAATGGGGGCATTTATCGGAGTTGTAATATTTAGTCCACTAATGGGGCATTCGATTGAGTACTGAGGCTAGCATTATCCGTACGCTGAGTCACTCCTGCCTTTTTCAACATAGTCCAGATTATTGTAGCTTGGTCACGGAAGGAGTAAAACTTTGTCCACAATTCTGAGCCGCGACCATCACAAACTAATAAGTCAAACATAGAATGAAGGGTGTTCAGATATTCCGTTTCTAACTTCAAAAATGTATAACCGTATCGGTTCAGTTGATTGCGGGTTCCTCCAACTAACTTAGTGTTCGCTAATAGTTTGGCGATTTGCGAGGCAGCGTCCAAATCGGACGAGTACTTTGAACATGTGATATTGATGAAACCGAGGTTTACTCGGGACAAAAGGAACGCACCTGGAATGTGGGCATATCCGGGCCAAGGGATGACAGTGGCAGGCGTACTCGCTGCGGCTGATAGGGGGGGATTCTCCCGGAATGCAGGGCCTGCTTGCGTCAGTGCGATAAGAGTCACAGCTCTTATGAGTATGACCCATTCCATGGTGGATATTAGTGTATCTGTAACATATATATTAGGGGTTAATACCTTACATCTTCAACTATCATTGGTACAACAGTGATCATTCTAAGTAACATCGAACGACACTTCCTACTTACTTTCCTAAAGGCTACAAGTAATACTAGAACATAGTTGTTGGTAATTTAATTATTCCGAACACACAATAGGAATGGTTACTTAGACTATACAAGGAAAATGTGTGGGCAGGTTGCAGTAGTGCAGTGCAGGAAGAGATGTGGTAGGGCCGCAGTGCTGCAGTGCAGGAATAAGTGTGCCGGGTGCGTTGACCTTGTCCTTCTCGCTTGCGCTGGCCGGCCGTTATGGCAGTTTGCAGGCTCTCCCTGGCTGGATTCGTGCGGGAACCGGTTTGGGCGGCAGAGTACCAGTTGATGGGGTAGCGGTCTGCCGACGGGCCAGTGGAGGCTGCGTGGAGCATGGCTAATGCCGGGTGATTATATAGTCGGGATGGACTACGTATGTTTTCTTAGAGGCAATTTCTTGGAGTTCCCAAGCTTTCCCCTTGCTTTTGGTTGCAATAAAGGGTCCGCGAACAGGCAAGTCTAGTTTTTGCTTGGAGATCTGCCGAAGGGTAGCGTAGACTAGATCTCCCACTGAGATGCATTTGGTTGTTCTCCTCGCGTTAGTGTATGCAGTGTTGGAAGTTTGGGCGGCAAGAAGAGTGTCTCTACAGTTTAGTTCGCACTTCTTGCAAGCGTAGCATATGTTGATGTAGTTCATCTTCACTGTACTGTAGCTTAGGAGGCGTGAATGTAATAGTTGCTGAATCATAGGCGAAAAGGGCGTTGAATGGTGCCTCTCTTATACTACTGTTGTAAGTGTTGTTGATTGTTAGCTGGATTGCTGGTAATAATTTATCCCAGTCGTTAATTGCTAGTTGATTTGTGTAAATTCTCAACAATTTATTCGCTTTGCGATTTATACGTTCAGGGAGTCCTTGTGACGCTGGGTGGTATGGAGCTAGTTCCAACTTTTTGGTGTTGTAGTATTTCAGAAAGTTAATTAGTTCATCAGAGGTGTACTCTAGGGCATTATCAGTAATCAAAACACTGTTCGCGCCATAATTGGAATTGACTTGTCTTAGGGCTTCTATAATTGAGTCCGTATCCTTGTGTTTTAATGGAAAAAGGATCGTGTATCTAGTTGTGGAATCTCTGATAGTCAGTATGTACTGGTTTCCGTCTTCTGTTATTCTCAGAGGACCAAGTATTTCCGACGATATGTGTCAGTGTCTCTGTGTTACGTATGCATTTTTCTCATTATGCATGTACATATTTGCATGCCTTTGTTCATATTGTCTATGAACTCTTATCAATACATCGATGTTATCCCACTATGTTATCTGTGGAATAAATGTGTTTGATTGTTACTAAGAGCGTTTCATAGGTAATCCCAACTGCGGTTTGTCAAACGATATCGCGATATGGAATTTGTCAATCGGTTATGAAGATTATCAAACAATATTAAAGTTATGGTTAAAATTTCAGAGAGATTGGTCAATAGCAATTGAACTATTTCAAAAATAACTGCCTAGTGTTACAATGTAGGTTAATTGTCGAAAAGTTTGACGTGATTGGTCAACAGCAAATGATAAAAGGTGTACTGATTAGTTATAATATGACGAGTGGTTGTTAGGCAGCATGTTGTGTCAGATGTTGTACATAGTTCAGTGTCAGTGAGTGCTGTGGATATGTTTTGAGTGCATCGACTGATACTCTGCAATCTTGTGATAATTATATTTACGTTTCAGGCTTCAAATTCTCCCACAATGTACCAGTTGACATTATCCATAGATTCTTCATTTTATGAAAGAACTCCGTACATGGAAAAATATGTAAGTAGTTGTAAATCTTGGGAGTGGAGGAAATTTTCTGGCAACTACTAACGAGGAGACTTGTTACAGACACGATATGTGAGTTCTGATTTGAGCGTCATTTTCACCAGAGCCTCAACGTGAACCATAATAGGCTCCCCCGTAAGGCGCGAACGTAGCTGATTCAGGTAAGTTCGCAAGGCCTCGCGTGCAGAAATATTAGTCATGTCAATATGATGTCAGTACATATTTCAATTGTGGCATATCCGCGTGCTAGCGCGTACGAGAGAGTAAAGAGTTAACGCGTATCTTCGTAAAATGTGTTGTTATATCTGTGCGTGATGGGGTGGAGATACCACCTCACTTGCACAGGTGTTTGGGGTTTAGACAGCTTCGTATAGTCCGGTGTGTTTTCCGATAGCGATAAGCTTTTATTGGTAGGTTGGGTTCGTGAGTAGGCTTTGTAGGTTGCTCAGGGGATTTAGGAACACTCGTCGGGCTGCCGCGAGGGCGTTGCAATCCGTCAGCAAGTGTTTCACGCTGATAGTCACTTGGTGGCAACAGGGATAAGGTGGCGCGTTTGGTCCTATGTCGATATCCATCAGGTGGTTGTGAGTTATCTACGTGTGTCCCGTGCACAAGACGTCTGAACACTTGGTACTTTCTGTTGGTGAACTTTGTTTCCCATTCTCCGACTGAGGGATTGACCGAAAGCATTTTTTGTCCACTCTGTTGCCACATTTCACCCCATCGGGATGTTATATGGGAGTTGATGATAGGGAACCAGTCCCGGTAATGTATAGCGAAAAATTGTTCATAGTGAGTAGATGCCAGTTTAGCAAGAGAGTCCGCAAATTCGTTTCCTCTTATTCCCGCGTGCCGGGGATCCAGCAGAATTCCACTGCCTGACTCGTCTCGGTCATCACAAAGAGATCGTGCTGCATTTTATGTAGAACTGTATGTTTGTTGTGCAGTGTTTTAAGCTGGGTGAGGACACTCAGACTGTCTGAGAATACGACGTATTTGCGAAAGCGGTGTGTTTTTGCAATAGAGATGGCTAGTTCGAGTGCGTGAAGCTCCGCAGAGAACACGGAGGCCTCATGTGGGAGGGTGGCCAAGAGTGGGGTGTCCCCGCACACAGCGGCGGCTCCCACTCCGTCCGCGGTTTTGGAGCTGTCATAGTATATGTGGCGTTGCTCTAAATATTCTTCCTCGAGTATTCGTAAGAATTCCTGAAAGTACGCGTTGGTTGGAGTAGTTGCTTTAGGGTACATTTGCAGGTCTAGGTTGACCGGTGGTGGGTTGATCATCCTTGTTGGTGCATTAATTTGAAGGATTCGGTAGGAAAATGAAGGCCTAATATCTTTACGATTGATGTTTTTGCGAGGTCAGCGCAAAAAGGCGCTTATCGGATATGTTGCTGATGTGGCTGATTGCTGAGTTAGTTTGTCTCACCGTAGCGGAAGTGGCAGTTCGTTAGCGAGCATGTTACGGGATTCGATTGGGGTGGAGCGGAACATGCAGGTTGTGATACGCAAAGCATTGCTCGCGATGGTCGAAGAAGGATCGAGAGTAGTTTTTACTGCAGATCCGTAGACAACGGCTCCGTAGTCCATGCGCGATTGTATTATTGCTCTGAGCAGCGTCATTCCGGTGTCTATGCCGGCACCGAACTTCAGGGTTGTTACCGATTGGATAAGTCCTGTCGACCTTTTGCAGCGAGTCGCCAGGGCTGCGATGTGGGTCGCCACGTAAGTTTAGGGTCCCACATAAGACCTAGGAATTTGATCGTTTCTTCGTATGCTACAAATGTGTTGTGCAGCGTTAGGGCTGGTTTCAGGTGTACACCGAGCGCAAGGGTAAACTGCATGCTTTTAGTTTTATAGGGTGAGAATCGGGATCCGTTTAGGGAAGCCCAGTTCCCAACTAGGCTTAGGCACTTCTGGAGTTCATGTTGAATTGATATGAGGCTGGGGATGTCAGTAGCTTATTTGTAGGTCGTCCACGTATAGTGATGAGAGCAGTCTTCCGTCTCGGGGAAGAATGTTGGCTAACTGATTGATTTTGAGGATAAAAAGAGTGATACTGAGGATGTTTCTCTGGGGGCCGCACATTTCTTGCGGATATAACGGAGACTGAGCGTCGCCAACCTTGACCTTGAAGGTGCGATTTTGTAAGAATTGGTATATGAAAACTGGTAGCCGACCTCTCAAACCTTTACGGTGGAGATCCTTCATGATCCCGTATTTCCACATAGTGTCGTAAGCTTTTTCAACGTCGAAAAATATGGAATCAACTTGTTCTCTTCGGACGAAGGCCTGTCTCATGTCTGATTCTAATCGAACGAGGTGGTCCGTTGTGGAGTGGCGTTTACGGCCACTGCACTGGATGTTGTTAGGGCCTTTCCATAGTGTTACATAGGACGCTAGTTAGGGCAATGAGGCGATAGTTATGTGGGTCGCTGTGACATTTTACGGGTTTGGGTATCGGGATAATTACGGATCCCCGCCATTGGTTGGGAAAAAATGAATTTGAATACAACGTATTGAACACATTTAGTAGGTGCTGGAGAGCATTGTCAGGAAGGTGTTTGATCATGTTGATGTGCACTCGGTTTGGCCCGCGTGAGGTTCCACGAGTGGGGTCAATTGTATATTGTAGTTCATGGATGGATGAAGGTTTGCTGTAGAATTCTTCATTTGCGGAAGTGAAGTTGATATGCTCATTTTCTCTTAGGATCTTTTCCCGTTCTAAAGAAGCCGTATAATTTGTTGGTTGTGATATTTGGCTGAAAGTGTGAGCTAGTTTGTCCGCGATGTCCGCGTATGAAGAATAGACAGTGTCTCCGTCTGACAGTATGTGGATAGGTCGCTCGGGGCAACCTTGGATATGTCTGATTTTTCCCCACACTTGGGAGAGGGGTGTTTCGATTGATTGTATTAACTAATTCGGTCCAGCTTTCTCTCTTCTTCTCCACGCTAAGTTTGCGGAACACGGCAGTTTACCTTTTCCAGGCTACTCTGTTCCTGGAGGAACGTGCGTGGCGGAAGGCCCCGCCCATCCTGTCATGCCGATCTTTTGCTTCTTGTACCTCCGGGCACCACCAAGGCTTTGGGAAGAAGGTTGAGGGTAAATATTGAGAAATGCATGCGGTAGCTGCAGTTTGGAATTTCTCGTATAGATGTGTGATGAGGTCGCGCTCTGAAATGTCTTCGGGAAGGCCCTCCACATCGTTCCATGCGTCATGTGTCGAGTATTCCTCCCAGTTGGCTTTCCGGTAGTTGAATCGAAGTTCGTGTGCGTCAGGATTGTTTGGTCGGTTAGTAAGAAGCGATATAATCACTGGGTTGTGATCACTGTCATGTGTTGAAGGCAGGACTCCCCAAACGAGTTGGGTAGCTAAAGTAGGGAAACAGATAGATAAATCGATGGCGGTTTCACTTTCGAGGGTGATCCGTGTGGGTTGTCCGTCGTTGAGAAGTACCAGGTTGTAAGTGTCTATGGTGTTGGCCATTATCACTCCTCTGGGGTCTGTTCTCATGCATCCCCACACTTCAAGGTAGCTGTTGAAGTCTCCAAGGAGGAGTACGGGATGATGCAGTTTGTTAAGCAGATCGGTCATCAGTGCCTCCGTGAGGTCGTGGTTTCGTGACGAGTGGATGGATACCTCTGTAATTGGTCTCAAGATACATATCTTTACTGCGACAGCTTGGAGTTCTGTTCTTAGAGGGAGGAGGTGATGAAGTATGCTTTGATAGATAATAAGTGCCACTCCGCCGTGTGCAGTCACATTATTGTGACCCTCGCGACGGTGTATGACATATTGAGGGATAGAGGAGGTGGGTTTGTCATGGAGTTTGATCTCTTGGAGGTCTACCACCATAGGCTTATGGGTGGAGATTAGCGATAATAATTCAACTTTCTCGCTTCTAAGTCAATGGAAATTCTACTGAACTATTGTGTTGTTGTTCATTTCTGATTTGTTTCACGCCCAGATTTTGATGGTCTGGAGCGGTCGCGTGGTTTGTAGTAACCACGGTCGCTTGGTTTGTAGGTGCAGGTGTCCTAGATCGAGAGCGTTCGCAAGAGTGTCCGCTTTTTGTAGAACATGATCTCCTAGACTCACTGCGTTCTCGGCTGTGAGTGTTCTTGTAGGAGGAGGAGGACGAGGGTGTACGATCTTTGTGTTGGCTTCTTCAGCGATCGCGTTTCTCTTCTATGGAGTTTTTTTTTAATATTATGATGGGCTGAGTAGTAGTCGTTGGGATATTTGATTAGAGTGCAATGCACGGTACTTCAGTGGTTTGGGGTATCAGTTTTTCGTTGAAGATTTTCAACGCGTCCTCGTGCAGGCGATTGTTGGGGTTGAATACCTCACTTTGGTTTTCGCCGGGTGCGGTTGCAGTTAAGACAGTCAGAAGTCGTTCAACGCTTTGATCGAGGCGAGCTGTGGTTTGTGGGGTGCTGCTAATCTTTTTGATTCGTGGCGAGAGGGTGTCGCGTGTCTCGCGGTCGTCGTCGGAGGAATCTTCGTCGCTTGGTGTTTTGATTTTCGGGTTCTTGGACCTCTCCTCGTAGTCGACCGAGGCAGCATCCATCGCAGTGCTTTCCTGGGCACTGGTGGATACATTGCTTGGGACGCCCGCCTCTATTACGAGGGTGGTCGCTGGATGGGTTGTGGTATTGTTAGTACTAGAGAGGGGTTTTGGGGTCATGGTAAAAGTTTGTGTTAACTGTACGCGAGTATTGTCTGATGAGGGAGACTTAGTTGTGGATTTAACTGCTTTGGCGTAATTCAAATTACGGCAGTTTGGGTTTTCGTCGTAAAAGATTTGGATGGCTTGTTTTCGTGTGACTCGGCTGTCATTTTGTATGATTGTCATTGTTTTTTGGTCCATCTGCTTTGCGCAGTCGCGGTCGCCTGCCTCATGGAGGCATGAGCAGTGGAAGCATTTAGGTTGGCGGGCTGTGCAGTCCTTTCAGTCATGCTCGCCGGCTCACCTCTTACAGCGTTGGGGTATGTATAGCTGGCAATATTTAATGATGTGACCGTATTCCAGGCATTTTTTGCCCATTACAGTCCATGTCGTCACTGGGTAAGTTATTGTTTTTCTTCCTGTTCGCCCGGGATTGCTATGAATTCCGGTGTGTCACGTCCTGGGAAAGTGATTTGGTACGCGGTAATGTGGATGTTTCGTGGTTTAATCCATTCTGCTAGGGAAACGTTGGTGATCCCCTAATCCTTTGCTAAACCTTCTGCAATAGCACTTAGGTCTGTTTTGGGAATGTAGTTGGAAGTGTATTTAATCCGTCTTGTACCATTGAAGAACGGATGTATTTCGACAGTTACTTTGTGTTTGTCTATTTTGTTAATCCTTTGTATAGCGTTACTTTGCTCGATATTTCCGACGTGGGCCAGATACTTCTCTCCCTGTCGGTTTATGTTTATTGGTCTGTCCCCTAGTATTTTGGAGAGCGAGTTCATCATGTTGCATGGGTTCATTGAGCGAGCAACTGTTTGCACCGCTATCTACAAATGTTATGAGGAAGTGGGTGCTGATTTTCTCTCCTGGGTGGGAGGGTCAGCCTGGGCGGAGCGAATCGCTTGCAGCAGCCTCTCGACGCCCGACTTTGTGCTCAGTTTGGTATTGCAGGATCTCTCTCTCAGTCTTGTCCTGGGGGCAGTCTTCGTGTTCCGTAGGGTGGCCGTTTACTTTGCAGTAAAAGCAGTGAGGTTCTTCGGATTGGCACGACAAGGGATCGTCTCGCTTATCGTGGTCGTCCTGGGAGCAGTGTGAGCATCTTTTTTAACCGTTACGGTTTGGCTCGTGTGTCCGTGTTTCTGACATTTATAGCATTGCATCGGACGTCTTTCGAAGGATGTAACCTTGGTTTTGGCGTCAAAGAAAGGTATGTCTATGTAGTTAGGTGGGGTGGGGCAATTGAATTCAAGCAGAAAGGCCGTGGTGGTGTTTCTTCTTGGTTTGATTATTGGTGCGATTTTTGCTTCAACTATACATTCTTCGTATTGGACGAGTCCGGTGATGAATTTTCGGCTTCATCCCTCGGGAGACCCTTGATATAAATCAGGCCTGAACTCATGGAAAAAGTTGGGTGTGGTATGATTTGCAAGTTTTTTGCATATTGTGTTTTTGGAGAGTATATTGTCACTTGAAGTTTTGCGTCTTTTTTAATGGTGAAGCTATCGTCACCGCTGGCGGTGATGTTGAGAATTGGACGGCCAGTCATGGAGCCCAGTTTTTCTCGTAGTTTATAAGGGCAAATATCCGGTCTGTCATTGACATCAAATGTCATTTTCAGGTATTCGGGAAATTTCTGGCTCTTGTTGAATAGGTTGTGGTAATCAAATCGTGTGTATTGTCTCCTCTTTGTGTTTTTTGGTGTTCGGGCGTAACGAGTTTTGGATGGGAGGAGGACGATGTTATCGGAGAGGTCAGAGGCGGAAGCACACGAACAGGTAACGGGTTCCCTAGCCTCTATTCCGGAGGGATAGAGGCCAGACTTCACTGGAGGACGCCGAGCAGTCCTCAGTCTCCAGCTCGAGAAGGCCTATCATTTTGCATAACTTGACCAGGGTATTCTGCACTCCAGATATACTCGCGTCCAGCTTCGAGATGCGTTCATTTTTGTCATCGATTACGACCTGAGTAGGGTCTGCTGTCGATGAGGAACTTCTGAGTGGTTCGCCTTTCTGCCTGGCTGACTGGTTTGAGTGCGACGCTCTGGAAGGGCTGTCAGCCTCTCTCCGATAGGGCATGGTCTTGCTCATTGTTTTATCCCCGGCTTCTACCCGCGGTTCTGGATAATGAAGGCGGGGCCTTCTTTATATATATTTCTATTGTATTTACGAATCTATAGACAAAGTTCAAATTCTATATATATATTTTTTCAATATATTATTTTGCAAAGTTTTTTTTTTAATTTCGATTGGCTTCGATTCTAAATTCACAAACCCTGGTGTCAGGAGGGGGGGGAGGGAGCTCACCTTTTTGTGCACCAAGGGGCGAGAATGTAGCAACTAACTGAAAAGGAGGGGGGGGGGGTGGTGGGGGGATCGATT
>SDVV010019204.1:0-13585 GCA_016164225.1 Gammarus roeselii | reverse complement strand
ATATCCACCAATTCCTTCAAAATCGCACCTTTAGGGTTAAGGTCGGCGACACCTCATCACCATCCTATCCGCAAGAAATGGGCGTCCCCCAAGGAAGCGTCCTCAGTGTCACTCTTTTCATACTCAAGATCGACCAGATAGCAGACATTCTCCCGCGCGACGGAAGATTGCTTTCATCACTATACGTGGACGACTTGCAAACAAGCTACAGGCACCCTAGCCTCTTAACAATTCAACAGGAACTCCAGAAATGTCTAAACTTAGTCGGAAACTGGGCCTCCCTAAACGGATTCAGATTCTCGCCCTCCAAAACGAAAAGCATGCACTTCACTCTCGTGCCCGGCTTGCATCTAAAACCAGCCCTAAACCTGAACAACACTCCGCTAGTATACGAAGAATCAATAAGATTCCTCGGTCTTAAGTCAGTTGCCATCGCTTGTTCCTTTTCTAATCTAACTATGTCCTGAACTTCAGTGCGACAAAACTGGGCAGCAAACTTGGTAGTGACCTATCTAGGCTGTTGTACAGAGACATGACTATCTTTTGATGTTTCCTAAGACATTGTTTATTATTATTATTTTTTTGCTATGCCTCTAGAACTTCAAGCTGCTACTGATGTCCTCTTCAAATACTTTTCCATTGTTGGTGGCTGTCCAAGAACGAAAATTTTGCAGTTGTGTTCAAGCTACCAAAGAACATGATTTGTAGGCGGTGAATGGCATTTGCTATACCTTCAACCTATCCCCAATTCTGTTGAGATCCTGATGCCGTTTCACCACTGCTGTGGGACTTGTTGTGTTTGCTCCCAGGCTGGTGTCACCAGCAAACTTTGTATTTTTGCTGATGGCTTTATCTATGTCATTTTGGTAGATAAAGGATGAGGTGGGCCAAGGATTGATTCATGGGGGAGCCAGCATTTGGGGGCCCACGGTTAAGTTTTGCTATTTATCACCACTTTTAGTTGCTTCCCTGAGAGTCTGTTCTATCCATACGCTGCTTGACTCACAACTCCTCGAGCTCAAGTTTTGTTAAGAAATCTCTTGTGAGGGACCTTCTTTGAAATCTTCTTGAAATCAAAGAAGAGGATATTTTTTGGACTTTGAGTTGTTATAGATGGAAATGACTGGTAAAAAATCTACTTGGATAGTCAGACATGATCCTTAGGAAATCATTTGTCTCCTGGTGGACTACCGTTTCATCCGCGATGATTGACTGCTACATTTTGCCAACAACAGAGGTTAGGATGATAGGTCTGTAGTTTCAAGCGCTTGCCAAGTTCCTTCAGAAGCAATTCAGTGCGGTACCATTTCTCAATTGCCGTAGAGAAATCGATCTTTTAGCAGAAATCTAAATATTGTGTGTTATCATGCTGGTAGTCTTTCATCCTGGAGGATCATTGTTTCTAGACTCATTTTAAATTAAACCCTTTCTTGACCTCCTCCTACAATTGTAATGACTTGAGCATACCGTGGGCCAAAGCAACCTTGCTGCATCAAGCTTGTCAATTACTTGATGCAGCACTGGATGCTGATTTGATGTCCGGTGCCAGAAGGACATGGGCCACCGTGCACTAGAACGCCTCGGTACTCTAATCTAATCTCAATATATGAATAAACCAGGACCTTCATATTACGCAAAATGAAACGGATACTAACCAACACATTTGAGTGAATTCCATTTAGGGCACTGCTTTCATATTATCTTCATTTGTCAATTTAATTATCATGGAATTCACGTTTGTTCACGTACGGTTTATTAAGTGAGAACCCCCGATATAGCACAGGTTGGTCCCTAGTTTGTGCTGGGACTTTAAACCGCACGTTTCATTGCCTGAACAGTGGTCGTGTAGCGTTAATCGTAAAATCACTAGAGCCATCTAGAAGTCCATCAATAGTTAGCCCCCCCCCCTGGCACCTGGCGTGAAACAGGGGTCCAATTAGGGGAAGGAAAAAGCCCTCACCCGGGAGGGACCAGCACTCCCTCTAGAGTGACGAAGATCAAGATCCCAACGGCCAAGAACGTCAGCCTCTCCAAGATGACCAGCGCCACTTCAGCCGAAGATGACCGGAGAGACGGCCGCATCGACGAGTTAACCAGGAACATCCAAGAAATCAGGAATCTACTAAACCAAGCGACCGGCCAGGAAGCAGAAGTTTTTGCCACAGATCTTAGCACAATTGACAGATGTCTAACGAAACTCGAGGGTAATGTCAAGGCCATTTTTCTCTATATCCACTAACTCGTAAAGAAACAACGAACTAAAGAACCCACAACTTACGCAAGTACCTCTACCTCCACGTCCGACGACAACTTTGATGACTTTCTACCCCACAAAAACCCCAACCGACCTCCGAGGACTGCAAAGAAGAATGAACGCATAATGAACACAGCTTGTTCGACAATAGTCATACCTTTCCCGAACACCTGATGATCACGTTCGACGCCAACGACAGACCAGATAGTTGTCCATACACTGCGAAAAGAGCTGGGCTCTTTCACAAGCTGCCCAGTCCTGAGCGTCGCCACCAGCGGCGACGAAGGCTCTGCCATCAGAGTAGACACAAAACTTCAAAGTGACACAATTCTCTCCAAAACTAGACTGTGTGAAAAGTCATGCAAAATAGTGTCACCCCCGACTTTCTCTGCAAGTTCAGAGTTGATTTTCGTTGAAGATATCCCGAAGGAGGAAATCGACGAGTACATCACTGGACTCGTTCAATACGAAGACTGCGTTGCCGAAGCAAAAATCGCACCAAAAATCACACCTAGAAGAGAGACCACCACAGCCCTAATATTAAAATTCAACTGCCCTACTCCAACTAAATTAGAAAACCTTGACACTCTAATCTAATCTACTCCAACTAAATACCTAGACAATCCCATCTGCGTCAACAAAACCAAGGTTACACCATTCGAGACACGTCCGAAGCGATGTTATACATGTCAGAAATACGGACACCCGAGCGGAAACTGCAATGATAAGCAAAAATGCTCATACTGCTCCCAAGACAACCATGACAAACGGTAAGATCCCCAGTCGTGCCAGTCCAAAGAACCGCACTGCTTTTACTGCATAGTAAACGGACTCCCTATCGGACATGAAGATTGCCCAGAGGATGAGATAGAGAAAGTGATCCTCCAATACCAGATAGACCACAGGGTCGGGGGACGAGAGGCTGTAGTCTCGAGGCGCTCTTACCAGAATGACCCACCTAGCCAGGAAAAAAGACCGGCACCATTTCCCACCCACTTTCTCATAACGCTCAAAGAAAGTGGTGCAAGCAAAGTTGCCTTTTCAACAAATTCATTTATAATGATGTCACTCTCCCAAAAACTTGGAGGAAAACCGGAAGACATTCAACGAACGGGAAATGAATATCTAGCCCACTTCGTGGAACCTGAACAAAGTAACGCTATATGAAAGATTACCCACGTAAACAAACTCAAAGTTACAGTTGAAATACATCCGTCCTTCAACGATACCAAACGAATTATATACACCTCCCGTTACACACCTACAACCGATCTCAGTGCTTTTGCTGAAGGTCTAGCTGAGGATTACAGTTACCGAAGTCCGGCCAGCAACATGGATAAAATCACGTACGCGCTAGTAAGCGAATATGTCACAGTTGAAATATGTATTGACTTCATCTTGACAAGACTAATATTTTCGCACGCGAGGCCGTGCGAACTTACCTGAATCAACGACGGTCGCGCCCTATGGGGGAGCCTATTATGACTCACGTTGATGCTCTGGTGGAAATGAGGCTCAAATCAAATCCTTAATTCTACCCAACACATCTTTTGCGGATAGGCCACCACTGACTCCACCACACACAGCAGCAGACCTAGCTACTCTCTCCTCAATTTTATCTCCACCTCCTCCACTGACAACTCAACACCTCTCACGCCAGCAGAATCACCTCCCGCAGTAGACATCCTAGAGATTGATCCCACAGCAGCAAGCAGCTGATCAAATGCTGACAGACGATCCGACTTACTTTCACCACCAGCACCAGACACCACCCCGGATCCACTTCTGCACCTGCAGCAAAAAATTACTTCACAGCATTCCCTCCTTCCCTACACACACAGTCAATGACGCCCCTGTCAATCCCAACACGTGCCGGATCTGCATGAAACTTATTTCTACACAAGAAACATCCAATCGAGACGCCACAAACGATCCGGTCACAGAAGAAACAGCGCGCACCAACACTAAAACCACCGGAGTGAACAGAGGCACCCCCATCACTGACACGCCTAGATGTCCCAGGCCCCCCAGCACCTGCACCACCCCACACCAGCATTGCAGACACTACCAAACGACTGCAAAGGCAAGCAATGCAGATCTTCATCATCCTCCGCAGCATCCAGCAACGAGATGAGAG
Source organism: Gammarus roeselii (assembly GCA_016164225.1). NCBI lineage: Eukaryota > Metazoa > Arthropoda > Malacostraca > Amphipoda > Gammaridae > Gammarus > Gammarus roeselii. The sequence continues at coordinate 9,194 of SDVV010019204.1, read as the reverse complement.
AAGACACAGGCGACACCGCCCCATCATCCATCCCAGAGCCACCACCGTCACCACACGCAGCACCAGGTGAGTCAGGATAAAGTTCTTCATCCTGGTCTGCCTCCAGGCAACCTTGGACCCTGGGAACACACACCTCCATCTTCCTGACAATTTTTGGGTCCCAGTCTGGGTTGTTTTCAATCTACCACATGGCTTCATTGAAAAATCTTTGCTTTTGAGGCTAGCCAAAGCGTTCCTTGTTTGCATGGTACGGGAACAAATCTTCTGCCTTGAGGTTGGCCGTTTCTCTGGTACCGTAGAACATGATGGGGTTCTTCTTGACGGGTCCTCCGCCAGGTTACAAAACAAAGGGCTCAACTCTTCTAGGCCAGAGGGGATGTCCTTTAACCTTGGCAAAAACCAACTCGAGAGGTCTGAATCTGACCAATGACATGGCGGATGACACAATGGTTGACAGAAATTTCAAAAAGTTCCAGAGTCACTTTATAACTAGTGGTTGTTTAGGTGGCCTCTTGACCAGCCTTACCGAGTCTACATTTACGTTACACCAGTATGGGGCAAACTAGCGTGCAATTTTAGGTCCCAGCTCAAACAAGGGACCAGTCTAAGGAAATATGCAGCTCGGTTAATAAACCATATGTGAACAAACGGTTAATAATCAGTATGTGAACAAACGCAAATTCCAAATTCCTGCTCACAGAAACATTCTACTGGAAAAAACGGATCGCTTACGGAAAACATGCCGGACTAAACGAAATCGTGTGAAACTAGTGAGGTTTGAATCATCTCTGTTCCTGAATTTGCTTTCCTCTCTGCGTAATAATTTTGAACTGTAACCTAACTTCGCGCACGAAGCTGCTGAGAATCAACATATCTTCGTGCCCTACGGGGGAGCATGCATTGACTTTGAGTTGAGGCTCCGGTGGAAAACAGAAGAAACTACTACTACGTAATCATCTTATTTATTTTGTCCACCATGAGATAAGTTTTATGTAGGTTTCGCCACAGATGCAATACAATTTCATTTGTTTTCTAATATCTAGCCTGATTTATTTATGCATTTGTTTACAGTGCCTTATTCTTCCCTTGAATACTCAACTTGGCACTGATCTTTATTATCATCTGTATTGGTTGTTTGCCATATGGTACCAACACCACTTATATATACGTGGTCTGTTTCCCATCTTCCCTTGCATCTGTAAAGAAATAATAATCATTTAAATCAGATGGGTAATTGAAGCAGACATAATTTATTTGACATTGTTTTAAACCCAAAGAAAGCTTGTAACTTAATAGATTCTGCAAATTAATTATGCTAAGTTTCACTGTAGAGTTAACCATAACAGTTTTCTGGTCATCCTAAATCATAACAATTTTTGTCTTTACTGTATCCATTTCCTTCAGTATTTTTTAGTGACATGTACTGCAAACACATTAGCATATCTCCAAATACTGTGTATGAAGGTGTGTTAAATTACTTCTATAAGACACTTGACTCGGCATTACCTAAAATGGGCTTTGTAAAAATAGTGTCTCATTGACTTCTCTTCTCACAGGCTCTTGGAGGAGCTGCTGCAGGTTCAAGTGGAAGCAGCTCAGCCATTGCTGGGGAGCTGTCTGGTTGCTCAGAAGTCCATGGAGGAGATGGAAACTCTTTGGTAATGGCACGGAGAAATAGTATAAATAAGTTGAATGATTCAGAACAAAATATCAAGTATAAACTATTGACTTGTGGCTCATGTGAATACAGGACCAGTGATAAAAGCAATTTTAGAAGACATCTTCACAAACATGAGAGTGTCAGAGATAAACCATTTACTTGCAAGTTTTGCGAGCATGGAACTGATGTTAAAGATTGTATCACAGCACATCCTTGCATACATGAAAGAGTCAAAGATAAACCATATGCTTGCAACCGTTGCCAGTACCAAACTGATGAGAAAAGGAATCTCAAATCTCATCTTCGCACACATGAGAGTGTCAGAGTAAAGCCATTAACTTGCAACCATTGCGAGTACAAAACTGATCTTAAAAGTAGTCTCAGAGCACATTTGCGCACACATGAGAGAGTTAGGGATAAACCATTTGCTTGCAACCATTGCGACTACAGAACTGATCATAGAGGTAGTTTCAAAAACCATCTTCGTATACATGCAAGTGTCAGAGATAAGCCATTTGCTTGCAACCATTGTCAGTACCAAACTGACATGAAAAAAGCTCTTGTAGCACATCTTCGCATACATGAGAGTGTCAGAGATAAACCATTTGCTTGCAGCTATTGCCCATACAAAAGTGATTTGAAAGGTAGTCTCACAAACCATCTTCGCGTACATGAGAGTGTCGGAGATCAACCATTTGCTTGCAACCAGTGCCCCTACCAAACTGACCTGAAAAAACGTCTTGCAGCACATCTTCGCTTACATAAGTGTCAGAAATAAACTTTATCTTTAGCCATAGCTTGTACAAAAGTAATCTTAAAAGGAGCCTCCCAAAACATCTTTGCACAAATGAGATTTGAAAGTAGGTCTTTCAAAACATCTTCTCGTACATGTGACAATTTGAGATGACCCATTTGCTTGCAACTATTACCCTTACAAAACGGATCGTAAAAGTAGCCTCACAAGTTATCTTCACGTGCACTTGACAACAGTCTGAGATATGCAGCCATGCAAATACAGAACTAATGGGGGTAATCTGTACTCACAAGGCATTGTTGTATTCATGAATAATGGCAGACACCCGCACCTCACACATCCTTCATACACTGACACTCAATCTAATTTTTGGGGTGGATGGATGATTATTCATTTTATAGATTATTAACACTTTATTTTAGTATTTCTTATTTCGTGAGCTCTACTATTAATCTGTGCCCTTCTTTCATGGTAATCAATTTTGGATTAGTTATATAATTATGTATTGTTAGACGCCCGTAGGGGCCCTAGGTGGACTATGCGGTGTGTTAGTTAGTCTAGTCCAACCTACGGTGGGAGAATTTGCGCTCTCCCGGGCGCCTGATAAATGTCCGAGCACAGCTAGGTGTTTTGATGGCTAGGACTTAATGGTGAAGTGATGTTGATCTAAGAGAGAAGAAGTCTTGAATGGCACTGTGCGTGGAGGGGACGAGGCGAGTCGAGGCAGTTTAAGGCGAATGGAGACTAGTCGACTGGTGAGGCGACGAGTCGAGACGAACCGAGGCTGGTTGAGACTAGGTGACCCGGAAATGTGGGGTACTCGTGGGATCAGCGGCACTCAAGGGACCCGGGGGTTTCGGGAACCCGGGGGACTTAGAAGACCAGTAGGATTTTGGGGGGACCCACTTGGACCCTTCTGGGGCCCTTTGGGACACCCTTGAGACCCTTTGGAACCCCCGGGAGAAATTTTGAGACCCGCTTGAGGCCCTTCTGAACCTTGGGACCCCTGCTTCCCTCTCCCCAGGCTGTAAAACCCATACACAGAAAAATGTATTTATGTGAAATGCTTGAGTAGAACAATTAATTACTACAGTCCGCGGATTACTGGCACAGAGGGCGGGGGTCGCGTCGAAGGTGGTCTAGATCAGTCGAAACATGTTGAGGCGAGTCGAGTTGGTCGCGACGAGCAGAGACTGGCCGAAGTGATTCGAGACAAGCCTAGATGAGCTGAGACGAGGGACTTGGGCGACCCTCCGGGATTCATTGAGCTCGTTTGGGATCTAAGGGACCTATCCCCTCTCCACCCTATCCCCTTGAATAATAAGTGTGAAATCAATAATCTGACCAGTTTTTCTGCCCATGACAAACCTGCCCTTACTTCTTTCGTCACGATTCACAATTTTGTCATATATTATAATGCCGGTGTACTTCTGCGGGAATTCTTGTTTGGGATTTTGTGTGAATATGTTTTTTCTTCAGTCTGTGCTCACTCGCGCGTGCACGGATCATATGTAGTTTCTGGGGTTGTCCTGGACTGCGTAGCTATAAAACCTTGTGACGCGTTGCGGTTAGAGTTGATCTAATCCGTGAAGCCATAGACCTTGTACCAATTTCGACGATACTGTCTGCGCGCTGTCGCGGGTGCATAGAACGCATGGAGTTCTGAGTGGTTGGAGGCAGGGATTCGTTTCGTCTGAGTCTTTATCTTACCTGAATAAATAAATTGTACCTCTACTTTTCTAGACCGCGTAGCTGTAAATATTGTGTTGCGTTGCTGTCGGAGCTGACTTTGTCCGTGTAGCCCTGAACCTTGTACCAGTCTCGACGATGCTACCTGTACGCACTAGCGTGCGTACATATTACTCTTGAAGTTCTAAATGATTGGACGCGAGGTCCGTTCCGTCTAAACGTATTTCTTGTGCGCACCAGCGTGCGTCTGACATGGCTAAAATTTTCACAATTATCCAATTCTAAAAGCGTTGTTTTTTTTCTCACTCACTGAGGTGTGCGAGCCTACTGGAATCCCTGATCATCGAGCCCTACGGGGGGGACCGCACGGAGTCACGGCCCAACCGGGGGGTGAACACCCTTGTTTCTTTTCAGACTCCCTTCTGCTTCACCCTTCACTATCTCTCCTTTTCTCCCCCATCCTGATTTGCTAATTTTTATTCACTTCATTTGCATCCTATATTTAGTTCAAGTTTCCTTAAACTTATTTCAGACTCCTTCTGAACAACTCTCCTTATAGTCGTTGCACACAAATATTCAAACAAACATACACGCGCATGCACACAGAGACACGCACACTCAAAAATACACATCCGGTTCCAACTATTCTCCTTTCGGGTGGCAAATAACAGCAAAATTGCGGTCTTTCTTTCATGCAACCTTTTTCTACAACTGTTCCTTCTTCTTTCCATTCTTGCCGTTCCCATGCATGAAATTTTCTACACCTAGTTTAGATCTCGTGCATGGGATCCCCGTTTTCTATCTCTTCTTCAATCTTCGCCCTCAGCAGGTGTTGGAGCGCGTAGCTCTTCACCTTAAGGACTACTGCGGATTTTTGGGGCTCTGGAGCAGGGTAGGTAGTGTAATATTCCTCCTTACTGCCATCTGGGGAGTGCTGGGACCATATAGCCTCAGCATTTTAGGAGTTCCTGTACCTCCTGTGGCACCCGCACACACAATAGACGTTCTAAGCGTAAAGTACTTTGACTTTGTGCTGTAGTAAACCTAACTGGAACATTAAAAGAAGAAAAATATGGACTAACAGATGCAGCACCGTTTGCTAATTTGACATTCGGCGCCAGAAAGACGATGGCTCCAGCGCGCTAGAAAGCCTCGTAACTCTAATCTAATCCGAGGCTCTTGTGGAAATGAGGATCTTATCAAATCTATCAACCTTAGCCCTTTTGCACTTTGGGGTACGGCCGGAAGACCCCGCAATACCATCTGGGTCAGGAAAGCAGACTGAAGTCAGTGCCAGCAGCAGGGTCCGACAGTAAGACGGGTTGACCTCTGCCGCGTCATAGTGATCGGGCCCCCTCCTCCCACGACCATCCTGTTTCTCGACGCGACGCCAAGGGTGGGAAAGAACATCAGAATAGCGTCAAACTCATCCATTCACGACCATTCTTTACTCCCGCCTATCCATTGCACGCCCTGTCGCTACCTCCACACTTATGTCACACCTTCCTTTACGCCGTCCATTTATCCAATTTTTGGTATACTTCTAGGTCCACTTTCCTCCACCTTCATAACCATTCTCACCCATCTCGTATCCATCCTCACCATGTGCCCGAACCATCTCGGAACACTCAATTCTAATCTGTCCTCTAACTTCGTCACCATCCCCGTTCTATTCGTATAGCATCGGTATTAATCTAGTCTCTCTTGAAGTCTGGCTACTGGACAACAGAATGAAGGTGTTCACAAGCAAGTCATCTCTCAGTTTATTAACACCAGATTAGAGTGAACACCGCATCCACCTTCATGATACGCGCAACAACACTATCATGCCCCACAATCCCTCTACAACTATCCTTGAAGTAACTTATGATATGGGGATGAGATTCAAGCCTCACACAAACGACATCAACATCAAAGCCAGCCCCGGATTGAACGTGTCCCGAGCAGTACACTCACTACATCCACTTTCGGTTATTGGGGTGGATATATGATTATTTGTTATTCTAGCCTTGTAGCCGGGGCGTTAGAATCTTGCTACCGTATCCACCGCGTGTCATAGAAGGTGACTAAAAGGGCGCCCTGTAGCCGGGAATAAAATCGTGCTACCCTAACCCTGCGTGTCGTAAAAGGCGACTAAAAGGGGCGGAGCGAAGGGGCTAGGAATCCCGTTCTCTGTAAAACCCTTCCTCAAAGACTGCAAGACGAGCGGGGGGAGGAGAGGCTCACGCCTCTCCGAACCCTATTGTTAGGGTCGCTGAATGTGCGTGGCTTTAGTACGAATGATGTAAAGAGGTGGGAGATTGGCGAGACGTTTGTGAGGATGAAGTTTGATGTGTTGGCGCTGAGTGATATGAAATTGAAAGGTAAGGGCGGATGTGAGTTTGGTGTGATAAGTGGAAGAAGTCTGGTGTGGAGGAAGGTTAGGCACGAGAATGTGTGGTTTTGATTTTGAGTGATCGGTTGGCTAGTAGCGTTACCGAGTGGAAGGAGGTGTCCTCAAAAATGTGGGTGAAAGTTGAGTTAGGCGTAGAAAGATGGGCATTTGTGCGTGCTTACGGACCTGGCAGCGAGAGGAGTGAAGAGAAAAGGGAGCAATTCTGGACTGACCTGAGTGAGTGTATTGAGAGTTTTGGAGGTAATTTCAATGTAGTTGGACTGGGTGACCTTAACTCAACTAAGGGCATGTTTGAGCGTCACGCTAGCCAGGCATGTAGTGCCATTTTGCACTACAGATTACTTTCAAGGTCATAACTTCGATGATTTTATAAGTGCCGGCATTATTTCTTGCCTAATATGCACACAAACTATATACCATCATGTTCAACATGAATTAAAATCTCTAGGACACGCACAAATAAAAATTCGAATCATTATAAGGAACATTTTACTGTTGAAATGCTCGCGCTGCCTCTGGCAGCCACGTCAGGAGAGAGCGGGTAGTGCTGCTCTCTTCCTGTGCCGCGAGAGGAACCTGACACGAGAAAACGGTTGTCTGAGTGACCGTTCAAAGGGTAACTGAAGCATTCTAAATGGTCATTCATTGCTAATTGAAACATTTTGCTAAATATCCTATCGCTGTCCACAATGTTGTTTAATGTAACAATCGATTTCACTGATCATGAAGTTAAACTGAAAATAATCTTTTTGTAGAAAGTTTTGGCAAATCCATGATAATTGATAGTTGTAACTATGCCGGTGACATTTTCAAAAACAAATGTATTGTTGATTGCAAGAGTTCTCAGGTGGATTTTTTTTTGTTAAATATATTCTACCGAATAAGAGCTGCTGCAAAATTTTTGTGTAAGTTTCATTGAGAGATGAAAAATCCCGAGGATTTGGAGCAGAACTGCATTGTCGTTGAATAATTCAAATGATTCTCTAATTGCAGCAAACCTGTCATACTTCCATTGCTCAGTTCATCGCTTAGATGATATGCAAGGGCTAAAGGCAGGAGGGCCCATTTCATCAGAGAATAGCAACTGAAGGTTTCAATGATTCAACCCTTGTAGACCACAAAGGTACACCAGACCAATGAATGCTCTCATCTCTGTCAATTCCACTATTTTCACATGGGGAAGAGCCCTACGGGGGAGCCTATTATGACTCACATTGAGGCTCTGGTGGAAATGAGGCTCAAATCAAATCACATGGAGAAACAACGGGTTTTCAGGTTGCAGCTGGACGGTAGCAATGGTGGCATTAATCTTCATATTTGTTCGTTTCATAGGGCGTCACAGCATCTCGGGCACCCATCTTCACCTGTGGCTTGGTCGTGATGATATTCCCAGCAGCTTTTTTCTTATCTGTTGGTCGGATTTTTTATTGTTTTTCCTGGCTAATTCTTGGTCTATTAATTCATCACTACAGTATGGTTTACTTTGGTAGCTAGATCTTCAACAGCATTGTAGTTTAGCTCATCGAGCGATGAGTCAATGCTATGAACTTTCCTGTTCCGTGTCAGAATTTTGTGCCGACTGCCCGGATTCACAACATCTTTTCTGGGTTCATCACTGATAATCGATGTTATTGCATTGTTATTAGCCTCTAGATTTTCGTCATTCTATCTAAACTTCACAGATCATTATCGTCAAGCACTTGGAATAGAATCTTCTCAATTTGATCATCAGATAACGGCTCTCTAGCCCTAACGGCAACAACACTCGAATTACAAAAGAGTAGAGTCAGTGCAGAATCCTGCAACCGAGAGAGCGGAGGCAGAGCTGCACCTTACCAGACTACTGTTGAATGGTGATTGAGGGGGTCGATCCTTGTGTCACCCAAAGCGCTGCCTGCTCTCGTTTCGTGGCTACGCTGGGCTAAGAGAGAAGCCTCATGAAACAGCATCTATACGACATTCTACTATTTCCTTTGGTTATTCCATTTTTTATCAATAAATGTTTTATTTTTCCTCTCAGAGAGTAGAAAATGGGTTTCTCGAAGCATAGCTCGACGGTTGAGTTCGTGCAACGACGATAAATAGTTGATTTTTTTGTTTTAAGGATTAGTAGTGAGGATTCTCACTACATGCCTTCGGTAGGGTTTGTGCGAGAATTGGAGTTGTAGGGTGGACAATGTGATAGGAAGGTATGGCGTTCCCGGTAGAAATGACAGTGGAGAAAACTTGATAGGTCTGTGTATGGAGCAGGAGTTGGCTGTCGGGAACAGTTTGTTCAAGAAGCGAAATATTCACAAGTACACATGGGTAAGGATGGCTTGTGGTGCAGTGCTGAAGAGAGCACTGATGGATTTTGTGCTGATATCGAGGAGAGTGGTGGGGAGGCATTTTGGATGTGCGGGTGTTGAGAGGGGAGGGTGGAGGAGTGTCTGACCTTCTGCTAGGTAAAGGTAGATGTGAAAAGTAGAGCCGAGGAGTTCCAGCAGGCGTTGAGGGAAGAATAAAACAACGTGAGAGGATAGAACCTGAGAGTTGGGGTGGATGGATGCTTATTCATTTTATAGATCATTAACACTTTATTTTAGTATTTTATCATTTGTATTTGCTTGGGCTCTATTATTTTTCTCTGCCCTTTTTTCATGGTGATAAATTTTGAATTTTATCATTATTATTATATGTATCGAGGTTGGTTGAGA
>SDVV010019203.1:0-13585 GCA_016164225.1 Gammarus roeselii | reverse complement strand
ATATACTGTCAATGGTGCTCCACACGACAGTATCATTAAGACCGATATACTGTCAATGGTGCTCCCCACCACAGTACTCTTGTGACCGATATACTGTCAATGGTGTTCAAACCGACAGTACCATTGAGACCGATATCCTGTCAATGGTGCTTCACACGACAGCACCATTGTGGCCGATAAACTGTCAACGGTGCTCCACACGAATGTTATATTGAGACCGATACTCTGTCAATGGTGCTCCACACGACAGTACCATTGAGACCGATGTACTGTCAATGGTGCTCCAGACGACAGTACCATTGAGACCGATACACTGTCAATGGTGCTCTGCACGACAGTACCATTGAGACCAATATACTGTCAATGGTGCTCCACACGACATTACCATTGAGACCGATATACTGGCAATAGTGCTCCACACGAAAGTACCATTTAGACCAACATACTTGCAATGTGGCTCTACACGACAGTACCATTGAGACCGATTTACAGGCAATGGTGCTCCCCACCACAGCACTATTGTGACCGATATACTGTCAATGGTGTTCCAACCGACAGTACCATTGAGACCGATATCCTGTCAATGGTGCTTCACACGACAGCACCATTGAGACCGATATACTGTCAACACTGCTCCACACGACAGTTCTAATGAATCTCATATACTGTCAATGGTACTCCACACGACAGTACCATTGAGTGCGATATACTGTCAAAGGTACTCCAGACGACAGTACCATTGAGACCGATATACTGTCAATGGTGGTCCACACGACAGTACTATTGAGACCGATATACTGACAATGGTGCCTCACACGACAGTATCATTGAGACCTATGTACTGCCAACGGTGCTTTACACGACATTAGAATTGAGACCGACATACTGTCATTGGTGCTCCTAACGACACTAAAATTGAGACCGGTATACTGTCAATAATGCTCAACACGACCGCATCATTTAGTCCAATATACTGTCAATGGTGCTCCACACGATAGTACCATTGGGCCCGATATACTGTCAATGGTGCTCCACACGACAGTACCATTGAGACCGATATCCTGTCAATGACGCTCCACACGAAAGCAGCATTGAGACCGATATACTGTCAACAATGCTCCACACGACACTTCTACAGAGACCCATATACTGTGAATGGTGCTCCACACGACAGTATCATTGAGTACGATATGCTGTCAATGGTGCTCCAGACGACAGTATCATTGAGACCGTTATACTGTCAACGGTGCTCCGCACGACAGTTCTATTGAGACCGATCTGTCAATATTGTTCCACATGACAGTAAAATTTAAACTGATATACTGTCAAAAGTGCTCCGGACGACAGTAACATTCAGACCGATATACTGTCTATGGTGCTCCACCCGACAGTACCATTGATACCGATATACTGTCAATGGTGCTCCACACGGAGTACTATTGAGACCGATATATTGTCAACGGTGCTCCACACGACACCACTATTGAGACCGATATACTGTCAACAGTGCTCCACACGACAGTTCTAGTGAAACCTTCATACTGTCAATGGTGCTCCACACAAGAGTACCATTAAGACTGATATACCGTCAATTGTGCTCCAGATGACAGTACCATTGAGGCCGATATACTGTCTATGGTGCTACACCCGACAGTACCATTGACACCGATACGTTGTCAATGGTGCTCCGGACGACAGTACTATTGAGACTGATATACTGTCAATGGGGCTCCGCATGACACCACCATTGAGACCGATATACTGTCAACTGTGCTCCACACGACAGTTCTAGTGAGACCCATACACTGTCAATGGTGCTCCACACTACAGTACCATTGAGTACGATATACTGTCAATGGTGCTCCAGACGACAGTACCATTGAGACAGATACACTGTCAATGTTGCTCCACACGACAGTACCATTGTGACCGATATATTGTCAATGGTGTTTCACATGACAGTACCATGGGACCAATATACTGTCAATGGTGCTCCACACGAAAGTACCATTGAGACCGATATACTGTCAATGACGCTCCATATAACAGAACCATTGTGACCGATATACTGACAATGGAGCTCCACCCGACAGTACCATTGTGACCGATTTTCTGTCAATGGTGCTCCACACGACAGTATCATTGAGGCCGATATACTGTCAACGGTGCTCCATACGACAATATCATTGACACCGATATACTGTCAATGGCGCTGTACACCACATTAACATGTGACAGATTTACTGTCGACGTTGCTCCACACGACAGTTCTATTGAGACCGATATATGTACTGTCAATGGTGCTTCACACGACAGTACCATTGCGACCGATGTACTGTCAATGGTGTTCCAGACGACAGTACCATTGAGACCGATACACTGTCAATGGTGCTTTACACGACAGTACCATTGAGACCGATATACTGTCAATGGTGCTCCACACGACAGTACCATTGAGACCGATATACTGGAAATGGTGCTCCACACGACAGTACCATTAAGACCAACATACTTGCAATGAGGCTTCACACGACAGTACCATTGAGACCGATTTACTGGCAATGGTGCTTCACACGACAGTATTATTGAGACCGATATACTGTCAATGGTGTTCTACATGACAGTTCCATTGAGACCAATATACTGTCAATGACGCTCCCCACCACAGTACCATTGTGACCGATGTACTATCAATGGTGTTACAAACCAGTACCATTGAGACCGATATCCTGTCAATGGTGCTCCACACGACAACACCATTGAGCCCGATATACTGTCAACACTGCTCCACACGACAGTTCTAATGAGACCCATATACTGTCAATGGTGCTCCACACGACATTACCATTGAGACCGATATTCTGTCAATGGCGCTCCATACCACAGAATCATTGTGACCGATTTACTGACAATGGTGCACCACCCGACAGTACCACAGAGACCGATGTACTGTCAATGGTGTTTCAGACGACAGTACCATTGAGACCGATACACTGTCAATGGTGCTCTACACGACAGTACCATTGAGACCAATATACTGTCAATGGTGCTCCACACGACAGTACCATTGAGACCGATATACTGTCAATGGTGGTCCACACGACAGTACCATTGAGACCGATATACTGACAATGGTGCCTCAACCGACAGTATCATTGCGACCTTTATACTGCCAACGGTGCTTTACACGACATTAGAATTGAGACCGACATACTGTCATTATTGCTCCTAACGACAGTACCATTGAGACCGGTATGCTGTCAATAATGCTCCACACGACCGCATCATTTAGACCAATATACTGTTAATAGTGCTCCACACGACAGTATCATTGGGCCCGATATACTGTTAACGGTGCTCCACACGACAGTTCTATTGAGACCGATACACTGTCAATGGTGCTCCACACGACAGTACCATTGTGGCCGATATACTGTCAACGGTGCTTCACACGACAGTTCCATTGAGACCGATATACTGTCAATGGTGCTCCACACGACAGTACTATTGAGACCGATAAACTGTCAATGGTGTTCCAGACGACAGTTCCATTGAGACCGATATCCTGTTAATGGTGCTACACACGACAGCACCATTGAGCCCGATATACTGTCAACACTGCTCCACACGACAGTTCTAATGAGACGCATATACTGTCAATGTTGCTCCACACGACAGTACCATTGAGACCGATGTACTGTCAATGGCGCTCCATACCACAGAATCATTGTGACCGATTTACTGACAATGGTGCACCTCCCGACAGTATCACAGAGACCGATGTACTGTCAATGGTGTTTCAGACGACAGTACCATTAAGACCGATACACTGTCAATGGTGCTCTACACGACAGTACCATTGAGACCAATATACTGTCAATGATGCTCCACACGACAGTAACATTGAGACCGATATACTGTCAATGGTGGTCCACACGACAGTACTATTGAGACCGATATACTGACAATGGTGCCTCACACGACAGTATCATTGAGACCTATGTACTGCCAACGGTGCTTTACACGACATTAGAATTGAGACCGACATACTGTCATTGATGCTCCTAATGACACTACCATTGAGACCGGTATACTGTCAATAATGCTCAACACGACCGCATCATTTAGTCCAATATACTGTCAATGGTGCTCCACATGACAGTTCTATTGAGACCGATCTGTCAATATTGTTCCACATGACAGTAAAATTTAAACTGATATACTGTCAAAAGTGCTCCGGACGACAGTAACATTCAGACCGATATACTGTCTATGGTGCTCCACACGACAGTACCATTGAGTGTGATATACTGTCAATGGTGCTTCTGACGACAGTACCATTGAGACCGATACACTGTCAATGGTGGTCCACACGACAGTATCATTGAGACCGATATACTGTCAATGGGGTTCCGCGTGACAGTTCCATTGAGACCAATATACTGTCAATGACGCTCCCCACAACAGTACCATTATGACCGATATACTGTCAATGGTGTTCCAACCGACAGTACCATTGAGACCGATATCCTGTCAATGGTGCTCCACACGACAGTACCATTGAGTGTGATATACTGTCAATGGTGTTCCACACGACAGTACCATTGAGACCGATATACTGTCATTGGTGGTCCACACGACAGTACTATTGAGACCGATATACTGACAATGGTGCCTCACACGACAGTATCATTGAGACCTATGTACTGCCAACGGTGCTTTACACGACATTAGAATTGAGACCGACATATTGTCATTGTTGCTCCACACGACAGTACCATTGAGACCGGTATACTGTCAATAATGCTCCACACGACCGCATCATTTAGTCCAATATACTGTCAATGGTGCCCCACACGACAGTACCATTGTGCAAGATATACTGTCAATGGTGCTCCACACGACAGTACCATTGAGACCGATATCCTGTCAATGGTGCTCCACACGAAAGCACCATTGAGACCGATATACTGGCAACAGTGCTCCACACGACAGTTCTAATGAGACCCATATACTGTAAATGGTGCTCCACACAACAGTATCATTGAGTACGAAATGCTGTCAATGGTGCTCCAGACGACAGTACCATTGAGACCGCTATACTGTCGATGGTGCTCCACACAACAGTACCATTGAGGCTGATATACTATCAACGGTGCTCAACACGACAGTTCTATTGAGACCGTTCTGTCAATATTTTCCCACACGACAGTACCATTGAAACCGATATACTGTCAAAGGTGTTCCAGACGACAGTACCATTGAGACCGATACACTGTCAATGGTGCTCTACACGACAGTATCATTGAGACCAATATCCTGTCAATGGTGCTCCACACGACAGTACCATTGAGACCGATATACTGTCAATGGTGCTCCACACGACTGTACCATTGAGACCGATATACTGTCAATGGTGTTCCGCATGACAGTTCCAATGAGACCAGTATACTGTCAATGACGCTCCCCACCACAGTACCACTGTGAACGATATACTGTCAATGGTGTTCCAACCGACAGTACCATTGAGACCGATATCCTGTCAATGGTGATCCACACGACAGCACCATTGAGACCGATATACTGTCAACACTGCTCCACACGACAGTTCTAATGAGACCCATATACTATCAATGGTGCTTCACACGACAGTATCATTGAGTGTGATATACTGTCAATAATGCTTCTGACGACAGTACCATTGAGACCGATATACTGTCAATGGTGATCCACACGACAGTACCGTTGAGACCGATATACTGACAATGGTGCCTCAAACGACAGTATCATTGAGACCTATATACTGCCAACGGTGCTTTACACGACTTTAGAATTGAGACCGACATACTGTTATTGTTGCTCCTAACGACAGTACCATTGAGACCGGTATACTGTCAATAATGCTCCAAACGACCGCATCATTTAGACCAATATACTGTCAATGGTGCTCCAAACGACAGTACCATTGGGCCCGAAATACTGTCGATGGTGCTCCACACGACAGTACCATTGTGACCGATATCCTGTCAATGGTGCTCCACACGAAAGCACCATTGAGACCGATATACTGTCAACAGTGCTACACACGACAGTTCAAATGAGACCCATATACTGTCAATGGTGCTCCACACGACAATACCATTGAGTACGATATGCTGTCAATGGTGCTCCACACGACAGTTCTAATGAGACCGATATGTCAATATTGTTCCACACGACAGTACCATTGAAACCGATATACTGTCAATAGTGCTCCAGACGACGGTACCAATGAGACCGATATACTGTCTATGGTGCTCCAACCGACAGTACAATTGTGACCGATATACTGTCAATGGTGCTCCACACGACAGTACTATTGAGACCGATATACTGTCAATGGTGCTCCACACGACACCACCATTGAGACCGATATACTGTCAACAGTGCTCCCCACTGTCAATTCTAGTGAGACCCAAAAACTGTCAATGGTGCTCCACACGACAATAAAATTAAGTACAATATACTGTCAATGGTGCTCCAGACGACAGTACCATTGAGACCGATACACTGTCAATGATGCTCCCTACGACAGTACCATTGCGACCGATACACTGTCAATGGTGTTCCATACGGCAGTACCATGGGGACCGATATAATGTCAATGGTGCTCCACACGACAGTTCCATTGAGACCGATATTTTGTCAATGGCGCTCCACACCACAGTACCATTGAGACCGATATTCTGTCAATGGTGCTCCACACGACAGCACCATTGAGACCGATGTACTGTCAATGGTGCTCCAGACGACAGTAGCATTGTAAACGATATCCGGTAAATGGTGGTCCACACGACAGTACCATTGAGACCGATATACTGTCAATGGTGCCTCACACGAGAGTATCATTGTGACCTATATACTGCCAACGGTGCTTTACACGACAGTAGAATTGCGACCGACATACTATCAATGGTGTTCCACACGACAGTAATATTTAGACTAACATACTTGCAATGTTTCTCCACACGACAGTACCATTGAGACCGATTTACTGGCAATGGTGTTCCGCATGACAGTTCCAATGAGACCAATATACTGTCGATGGTGCTCCACACGACAGTAACATTGAGACCAATATACTGTCAATGGCGCTCCACACCACAGTACCATTGTGACCGATATACTGTCAATGGTGCTCCAATCGACAGTACCATTAAGACCGATATTCTGTCAATGATGTTCCAGATGACAGTACCATTGAGACCGATTTACTGTCTATGGTGCTCTACCCGACAGTACCATTAAGACCGATATATTGTCAATGGTTCTCCATACGACAGTACTATTGAGACTGATATACTGTCAATGGTGCTCCACACGACAGTACCATTGAGACCGATATACTGTCAATGGTGTTCCGCATGACAGTTCCAATGAGACCAATATACTGTCAATGACAGTCCCCACCACAGAACCACTGTGACCGATATACTGTCAATGGTGTTCCAACCGGCAGTACCATTAAGACCGATATTCTGTCAATGGTGCTCCACATGACAGCACCATTGAGACCGATATACTGTCAACACTGCTCCACACGACAGTTCTAATGAGACCCATATACTGTCAATGGTGCTTCACACGACAGTACCATAGTGTGTGATATACTGTCGATGGTGCTTCTGACGACAGTACCATTGATACCGATATACTGTCAATGGTGATCCACACGACAGTACCGTTGAGACCGGTATACTGACAATGGTGCCTCAAACGACAGTATCATTGAGACCTATATACTGCCAACGGTGCTTTACACGACATTAGAATTGAGACCGACATACTGTCATTGTTGCTCTCAACGACAGTACCATTGAGACCGGTATACCGTCAATAATGCTCCACGCGACCGCATCATTTAGACCCATATACTGTCAATGGTGCTCCACTCGACAATACCATTAAGTACGATATGCTGTCAATGGTGCTCCACACGACAGTTCTAATGAGACCGATATGTCAATATTGTTCCACACGACAGTACTATTGAACCGATATACTGTCAATAGTGCTCCAGACGACGGTACCACTGAGACCGATATACTGTCTATGGTGCTCCAACCGACAGTACAATTGAGACCGATGTACTGTCAATTGTGCTCCACACGACAGTACTATTGAGACCGATATACTGTCAATGGTGATCCAGACGACAGTACCATTTAGACCGATATCCGGTAAATGGTGGTCCACACGACAGTACCATTGAGACCGATATACTGTCATTGGTGCCTCACACGAGAGTATCATTGAGACCTGTATACTGCCAACGGTGCTTTACACGACAATAGAATTGCGACCGACAAACTGTCAATGGTGCTCCACACGACAGTACCATTGAGACCAACATACTTGCAATGTTGCTCCACACGACAGTACCATTGAGACCGATTTACTGGCAATGGTGCTCCACACGACAGTATCTTTCAGACCGATATACTGTCAATGGTGTTCCGCATGACAGTACCATGGAGACCGATATACTGTCTATGGTGCTCCAACCGACAGTACAATTGAGACCAATATACTGTCAATGGCGCTCCACACCACAGTACCATTGTGACCGATATACTGTCAATGGTGCTCCAATCGACAGTACCATTGAGACCGATATACTGTCAATGATGCTCCAGATGACAGTACCATTGAGACCGATTTACTGTCTATGGTGCTCTACCCGACAGTACCATTAAGACCGATATATTGTCAATGGTGCTCCAGACGACAGTACTATTGAGACTGATATACTGTCAATGGTGCTCCACACGACACCACCATTGAGACCGATATACTGTCAACAGTGCTCCACACGACAGTTCTAGTGAGACCCATATACTATCAATGGTGCTCCACACTACAGTACCATTAAGTACGATATACTGTCAATGGTGCTCCACACGACAGTATCATTGAGACCGATATACTGTCAATGGTGATCCCCATGACAGTACCATTGAGACCAATATACTGTCAATGGCGCTCAATACCACAGTACCATTGTGGCCGATTTTCTGACAATGCTGCTCCACCAGACAGTCCCATTGAGTCCGATTTTCTGTCAATGGTGCTCCACACGACAGTATCATTGAGACCGATATACTGTCAACGCTGCTCCATACGACTGTACCATTGACACCTATATACTGCCAATGGCGCTGTACACCACAGTAACATGTGACCACTTTACTGTCAACGGTGCTCCACACGACAGTTCTATTGAGACGATATACTGTCAATGGTGCTCCACACGACAGTACCATTGAAACCGATGTGCTGTCAATGGTGTTCCAGACGACAGTACCATTTAGACCAACATACTTGCAATGACGCTCCCCACCTCAGTACCATTGAGACCGATTTACTGGCAATAGTGCTTTACACGACAGTATCATTGAGACCGATATACTGTCAATGGTGCTCCACACGAAAGTTCTATTGAGACCGATGTACTGTCAATGGTGCTCCACACGACAGTACCATTGAGAGCGATGTACTGTCAATGGTGTTCCGCATGACAGTTCCATTGAGACCAATATACTGTCAATGACGCTCCACACCACAGTACCATTGAGACCGATATACTGTCAATGATGCTCCAGACGAAAGCACCATTGAGACTGATATACTGCCTATGGTGCTCCATTCGACAGTACCATTGAGACCGATATACTGTCAATGGTGCTCCACACGACAGTACTATTGAGACCGATATACTGACAATGGTGCTCCACACGACAGTACCATTGAGGCCGATGTACTGTCAATTGTGTTCCAGACGACAGTACCATTGAGACCGATTCACTGTCAATGGTGCTCTACACGACAGTACCATTGAGACCAATATACTGTCAATGGTGCTCCACAAGACAGTACCGCTGAGACCAATATACTGTCAATGGTGCTCCACACGACAGTACCATTGAGTACGATATACTATCAATGGTGCTCCAGACGACAGTACCATTGAGACCGATATACTGTCAATGGTGATCCACACGACAGTACCATTGAGACCATTAAACTGTCAATGGCGCTCCATACCAAAGTACCATTGTGACCGATTTACTGACAATGGTGTTCCACCAGACAGTACCATTGAGACCGATTTTCTATCAATGGTGCTCCACACCACAGTATCATTGAGACCGATATACTGTCAACAGTGCTCCATACGACAGTTCTATTGACACCGATATACTGTCAATGGCGATGTACACCACAGTAACATTTGAACAATTTACTGTCAACGGTGCTCCACACGACAGTTCTGTTGAGACCGATATACTGTCAATGGTGCTCCACACGACATTACCATTGTGGCCGATATACTGTCAACGGTGCTCCACACGAAAGTTCTATTGACACCGATATCCTGTCAATGGTGGTCCACACGACAGTACCATTGAGACCGGTATACTGTCAGCACTGCTCCACACGACAGTTCTAATCAGACCAATATACTGTCAATGGTACTCCACACGACAGTACCATTGAGTGCGATATACTGTCAATGGTGCTCCAGACGACAGTACCATTGAGACCGATATACTGTCAATGGTGGTCCACACGACAGTACCATTGAGATTGGTATCCTGTCAATGGTGCTCCACACGGAAGCACCATTGAGACCGATATACTGTCAACAATGCTCGACACGACAGTTCTGCTGAGACCCATATACTGTAAATGGTACTACACACGACAGTATCATTGAGTACGATATGCTGTCACTGGTGCTCCAAACGACATTACCATTGAGACCGATATATTGTCAATGGTACTCCACAAGACACCACTATTGAGACCGTTATAATGTCAACAGTGCTCTACACGACAGTTCTAGTGAGACCCATATACTGTCAATGGTGCTCCGCACAAGAGTACCATTGAGACTGATATACCGTCGATGGTGCTCCACACGACGGTCCCATTGAGACCGATATACTGTCAACAGTGCTCCACACGACAGTTCTAGTGAGACCCATACACTGTCAATGGTGCTCCATATGACAGTACCATTGAGTACGATATGCTGCCAATGGTGCTCCAGACGACAGTACCATTGAGACCGATATACTGTCAATGGTGCTCCATGCAACAGTACCATTGAGACCGATATTCTGTCAACGGTGCTCCACACAACAGTTCTATTGAGACCGAAATGTCAATATTGTTCCACACGACAGTACCATTGAAACCGATATACTGTCAATGGTGCTCCAGATGACAGTACCATTGTGACCGATTTACTGACAATGGTGCTCAACCCGACAGAACCATTGCGACCGATTTTCTGTCAATGGTGCTCCACACGACAATATCATTGAGACCGATATACTGTCAATAGTGCTCCAGATGACAGTACCATTGTGACCGATTTACTGACAATGGTGCTCAACCCGACAGTACCATTGAGACCGATTTTCTGTCAATGGTGCACCACACGACAGTATCATTGAGACCGATATACTGTCAACGTTGCTCCATACGACAGTACCATTGACACCGATATACTGTCAATGGCGCTGTACACCACACTATTATGTAATTGATTTACTGTCAACGGTGCTCCCTACGACATTACCATTGAGACCGATATACTGTGAATGGTGTTCCACACGACAGTACCATTGAGACCGAAATACTGGCATAGTGCTCCACACGACAGTACCATTTAGACCAACATACTGGCAATGTGGCTCCGCACGACAGTACCATTGAGACCGATATACTGGCAATGGTGCTCACACGACATTATCATTGAGACAGATATACTGTCAATGGGGCTCCACACGGCATTTCCATTGTGTACGATATACTGTCAATGGTGCTCCAGACGACAGTGCCATTGTGACCGATATACTGTCAATGGCGCTCCACTCGACAGTACCATTGAGACCGATAAACTGTCAATGGTGCTCCCATGACAGAACCGTTGAGACCAATATACTGTCAATGGTACTCCACACGGCAGTACCCTTGAGACCGATATACTGTAAATGTTGGTCCACACGACAGTACCATTGAGACCGATATACTGCAAATGGTGCCTCACATGACATTATCATTGAGACTGATATACTGTAAATGGTGTTCCACATGACAGTACCATGGAGACCGATATACGTAAATGGTGGTCCACACGACAATGCCATTTAGACCGATATACTGGCAATGGTACTCTACACGACAGCACCATTGAGACCAGTATACTGTCAATGGTGCTCAACACGACAGTACCATAGAGACCGATATACTGTCAATGGTGCTCCACACGACAGTACCATTTAGACCGATATACTGGCAATGGTGCTCCACACGACAGTACCATTTAGACCAACATACTGGCAATGTTGCTCTACACGACAGTACCATTGAGACCGATATCCTGACAATGGTGCTTTACACGACAGTATCATTAAGACCGATATACTGTCAATAGTGCTCTACACAACAGTACCATTGAGACCAATATACTGTAAATGGCGCTCCACACCACAGTTCCATTGTGACCGATATACTGTCATTGGTGCTCCAACTGACAGTACCATTGAGACCGATATCCTGTCAATGGTGCTCCACACGACAGCACCATTGAGACCGATATACTGTCAACAATGCTCCACACGACAACTCTAGTGAGACCATATACTGTCAATGGTGCTCCAGACGACAGTACCATTGAGACCGATATACTGTCAATGGTGCTCCACACGACAGTACCATTGTGACCGATATACTGTCAATGGGGCTCCACACGACAGTAACATTGAGACCGATATACTGGCAATGGTGCTTCACACGACAGTATAATTAAGACCGATATACTGCCAATGGTGCTCCACACCACAGTACCATCGTGACCGATATACTGTCAATGGTGTTTCACACGACAGTTCTAGTGAGACCCATATACTGCCAATGGTGCTCCACACGACAGTACCCTTGAGACCGATATACTGTAAATGTTGGTCCACACGACAGTACCATTGAGACCGATATACTGCCAATGGTGCCTCACATGACAGTATCATTGAGACCTACATACTGCCAACGGTGATTCACACGACTGTAGAATTGAGACCGACATACTGTCATTGGTGCTCCACACGACAGTACCATTTAGACCAACATACTGGCAATGTGGCTCCACACGACAGTTCCATTGAGACCGATATGCTGGCAATGGTGCTTACACGACATTATCATTGAGACTGATATACTGTCGATGGTGTTCCACATGACAGTACCATGGAGACCGATATACGTAAATGGTGGTCCACACGACAATACCATTGAGACCGATATACTGGCAATGGTGCTCTACACGACAGTACCATTGAGACCAGTATACTGTCAATGGTGCTCAACACGACAGTACCATAGAGACCGATATACTGTCAATGGTGCTCCACACGACAGTACCATTTAGACCGATATACTGGCAATGGTGCTCCACACGACAGTACCATTTAGACCAACATACTGGCAATGTTGCTCTACACGACAGTACAATTGAGACCGATATCCTGACAATGGTGCT
>SDVV010019202.1:0-13585 GCA_016164225.1 Gammarus roeselii | reverse complement strand
CTCGTCCTCCAGACTGTGGACTCGCTCGCTCGTCCTCCAGTCTGTGGACTCGATCGCTCGTCCTCCAGACTGTGGACTCGATCGCTCGTCCTCCAGACTGTGGACTCGCTCGCTCGTCCTCCAGACTGTGGACTCGATCGCTCGTCCTTCAGACTGTGGACTCGATTGCTTGTCCTTTAGACTGTGGACTCGATCGCTCGTCCTCAAGAGTCTGGACTCGATCGCTCGTCCTCCAGACTGTGGACTCGATCGCTCGTCCTTCAGACTGTGGACTTGCTCGCTCGTCCTCCAGACTGTGGACTCGATCGCTCGTCCTCCAGACTCTGGACTGAATCGCTCGTCCTCCAGACTGTGAATTCGATCGCTCGTCCCCAGACTGCGGACTGGATCACTCGTCCTCCAGACTCTGGACTCGATCGCTCGTCCTCCAGAATGTGGACTCGATCGCTCGTCATCGAGACTCTGGACTCGATCGCTCGTCCTCCAGACTGTGAACTCGATCGCTCGTCCTCCAGACTGTGGACTCGATCGCTCGTCCTCCTGACTGTGGACTCGATCGCTCGTCCTCCAGACTGTGGACTCGATCGCTCGTCCTCCAGACTGTGGACTCGATCGCTCAATGGGCGAATTTTTCACAATTTTTTACAAGTGCATTTTCAGATACAGCTGATCTTCTCGATGAACGACGTCAGTTGGGTGTCAAGTGATCAACATTTAATGATATCTGCGTACTGGCGTTAACAACATAACTTACAATACTTACGTTTTGGTATAAATGATTATCATTTGATTTGTTTAAACTATTGTTTAAACAACAGTTTAAACGACATAAATAAATGGATAAACTCGGATGAAAGTACCGGTGGAGGACTTTGTGCAAAAAGAAGCATTCATATTATGTGAACAAATGTGGATTATGTTGAGAACCTACTTATAGAACATTGTAACCAGAATCTAAGTCAATAATTCTTTCTGCTCTAAACAAAAATGTAAGGGTAATGACATCAAAACTTATAATAGAAATGGTATCGATTGTATAAGCTATCAGAAATGTATGGTGGGGGGGGGGTGCGATGGCAGAGATTCTTCCTCTTTCCTCCCGTCTCTTTCTGACAAAATGATGAAATGTTTAGTCCAACTTATATTATCTTAGCATCAATATTTAAGGGAAATATGTTCAGATAACACCCGATCAGTGGCTGTTTAATCGTATTACAAAGTGCGTCACGTTGCGACTTGAGACCGCACGCAGCCTCCCTCCGCACCATCTACTCAATCCCCAGCCTCAATCTAGGGAGGGTGGGGAGCGAGGAGTGGGGAGGGTGGGGAGCGAGGAGATGCACTATTAATTACTCGTCCAAGTATCCTGAGGACACCATCCTGAGGAAACCAGTCTAGTCTGTCCTGAGGACACCAGCCTAGTCTATCCTGAGGACACCAGTCTAGTCTATACTGAGGACACCAGTCTAGTCTATCCTGAGGACACTAGTCTAGTCTATCCTGAGGACACCAGTCTAGTCTATGTTCTCTGCATCTTGCGCCATCCTGCAGCTTAGAATGCTGCCGTTAATGCACAGTAAGTTTATATCTGTGGCGCATATGGTGGTGGAAGATGGCTGCTAGAATTAATGTGGCGTAATTTGGTTTCATTCTACTATGCCCTGAGATCTGTATGCACGTATACTATTCTTATTTAGACTTCTTTCAGAATAGTAGTAAATTTTATGGCTTGATCCCAAAAAATAAATTGTACGTTTAGGACAATTTGTTTCTATACTTTCCTCAATTATTGAATTAGATTTTATAACTAAACATCTTTTTCACCGTGGCAATTGTCATTTGTGAAATCAGTTCTAAATATTTAATGATAGAAAAAATGAAACAATTCAGCAATAGCAGCGATGACATAAAAATAAGTGCATGTAGTAGTAGTGTATATAGGAACGTATATAGCCCTGGAAAAAGGAGGAACGTATAAAGCCCTGGAAAAAGGTACTACGTATATAGCCCTGGAAAAAGGTACTTCGTACATAGCCCTGTGAAGGAATTAGATAGGGATAAAAGAGCCGGAGCGAGAATTGCCCTGTGAAGGAATTAGATAGGCGATAATTAGTGAGTCCATATATGCTTTTGTGGAGGAATTAGATAAGGAAAAATTAGGGAGTACATATATGCTTTTTAGTGAAGGAATTAGATAGGCGATAAAAGAGCCGAAGCAAGCCGCAAATGTGAAGGAATTAGATAGGCGATAATCAGTGATTGCAAATATGCTTTTTTGAAGGAATTAGATTGGCGGTAATTAATGACTCCATATATGCTTTTTGTGAAGGAATTAGAGATAACCTAAATGCTTTTTAGTGAAGGATTTAGATAGGCGATAATGTGGGTGTACGAATATGCTTTTAGTGAAGGAATTAGGTAGACGATAATTAGTGACTCCATATATGCTTTTAGTGAAGGAATTAGATAGACGATAATTAGTGACTTCATGTATGCTTTTTGTGAAGGAATTAGATAGGCGATAATTAGTGAGTACATATATGATTTTGTGAAGGAATTAGATTGGCGATAATTAGTGACTCTATGTATGATTTGTGGAGGAATTAGAAAGGTGATAATTAGTGACTCCATGTATGCTTTTGTGAAGGAATTAGATATAGGATGACTAGATCTTTGAACCTTTTATCGAATGTATTGGTTAGGATGTATGTTATTTGTTAATGTGTCTGACTCAGGCGCTGTATTTCTCGGACATTGTAGTTATATGTTAAGACAAATTGATCAAGCTAGTTACTGATGATACACAGAGATACCAGGACGCATGTTCTTTGTGTGTCGGCCGATTATGTTTTTAGTGAAGGAATTAGATAGACGATAATTAGGATGTATGTTATTTGTTATTGTGTCTGACTCAGGCGCTGTATTTCTCGGACATTGTAGTTTTATGTTAAGACAAATTGATCAAGTTAGTTACTGATGATACATAGAGATACCAGGAACGCATGTTCTTTATGAGTCGGCCGATGTATTTGTTAGGATGTATATTATTTTTTTCGTGTGTCTGACTTACTCGCTGTATTTCTCGGACATTGTAGTTATATGTTTATTTTCTTCTATTCTGGTCAAGTGAGTTGCTTACGATACATAGAGACTGGCCGTGACGGTTGTGGAAGAGGCGATGGGTCGACCGGATTCAGGCGGTGTCCAAACCGCAAAAGGTAATTTGCGATTTTATCTCTTGATGCGTGGTCACACAATGATCTTATCTCGAGATAAGATCATCTTGGAGAATTGTTTTTCTTACGATATCTTTCAGATTCCTTTCGGTATCTTATTGCTTTTATTTACGATTGCTTACGTACGGATTATAAAGATTTAGGTTATTTGGTCCTATCAACGATATATATGATTGTACTATTTCGCACGGCAGGTAATATATTACTATGTTGTTATTGAATGACTCATTTGAATCGAAGTTTTTACTGCTCAAACCTGGATTGATAGGATATTCGATGTAGTTATGAAAGAAGTGTATGAAATACTTATAATCCTAGCCCTGTATCCAAAACTTTGTTTATAGTCTCCAGCGAGCTTTTTATAGACGGAATTTTTAATCACTATTACATGTTTGTGACATCGAATCGTTTCAGATTTTCTCCTTGCTATTATCAACATTTCCATTCATTATATACCCAATTCTCCTAGCACTCAAACATTTCAAACAGGATTCTCTCTTCTCATGCTTCATTACCAACATATTTTAAACAAAATCAGATATACATTTGATTTTATTATGCATTTTTTTCACTTCTTATACGTGACACCCTTTCATCACCCCATTTGATAATTCGGTTTCCTTCAACTTTAGCAGTTTTTTTCCTTCAAACATTTCAAAATCACTGTTAGTGATATCCATTTCACTGGAAGTATCCCATGTTTCCCTTTATTTTCAAGTTCGGTTATGGCTCGGGTCTTTCTCCCACCATATCGATTTTGCCATTTTCACCCAATCTTCATACATTCTTAGCTTGAGTGTTAGTGGCACCATACTTTCTTTTACGTTTCGCGCCATGTTTGAGAACTGTCTTTCTCATTAGATTGGAAACCCAAGTCCGGATTATTATGTTCTATCAACGCGCCCATTGCATCCTTTGAGGTCATATTTCCTCGTTCATTTTTAAGATTATCATATTCAAGATAATGGTGTCCTTTGAGATGGCGCCGAAGCCCGAATGTGGAGCCTGATTTGCTTAATTTTATCTCCGCACTGCAAATAACACATACCCCCGTCTTTTCATTCCTGTTAAAATACTTCCACATCAAACTGGGCCGCATCTTTCTTCCCCGAAAGAGGAACGCTATCTGAAGGAGTACAGATATGAGTCCAATTTTATACATACAGGATCGTTACCTTCACTGTGTTGGCACGTGTATGCGGCATTTACACACATTTTTTTGCAAACGGTTGCCATACACTGCCAGATACATTAATACCCCCGCATCCTAACCTAACCCATAGAACAACATCCCTTGCTGTTGATACAAGATATTTCATGTGCAACAGCTTCATACTATGTTATGTTAAAAGAAGTTCTCATCGTATCCGATCCTAACCTATCTTATGTACGGTATTCAGTCATTGTTTTATACAATGCTTAATACATTTCTCCACTTGTCTCTACATTTGATCTATCCTTTGCATCTTATAGCCCCTAATTATTTCTACTTCGCAATCAATCTCGACTCATATATATTACCAGAGAGGACAGATTTTCTAAATTTTAGATGGGTTGTATGTTACAAGTAATTCATATTTGTTTCCATCATACAAACGCGCTCTTCATCTCATACTAGGTCTAACACATTTTTCTTCAATATCTCCTGACACGTCATCTTTTGACGTCCTGCACAGTCGATCTACCTTTTTATCTTTCCAACAGTGTTTCAGATGTCTCCACACGTTACTCGTCGATTTATGTTTATTCAATTTTATTTCTTTCTGGCATAGTTCACAGACCCCCATCTCCCCAACTCTTTCGAACAATCGAGGACTCAAGCTATAACCCATCCTCCCACAACAAAATCCCAATATTGACTAAATATTTTTCTCATCGGACTCTGATTTATATCTCACCATTCTGTCACACATATACAGCATTCACCCCGAGATAGGTTCATGGGTAGCGTTGCATCCCTTGAAATATATTCTCCTACCGAATTCAACAATTTCATTGTTTCCTTTGACCAACGCAATGTATGCAATTTCATCGCTTAACCTCTGAGTTGTAGGATATTATAAACAATTGATTTAAGATTTATGTACTTTTATTTGTATCATTCACAGATCTTGCTGACATCATCAATGACTTCTAACTAGTTTTTTCGGTTACAGCATGGCTCGTACAGCCACCCATATCCTGCATCACGATGTTTAAGTTTCCTCTCAAAATCTATCATATAATCCACCATTTCTTTGTTGCGAATACCAAAGGCTATTCCGTTCCCTTGAGTCCACAAATGTAATTCTTCTTCTTCTTGAACTTTAATTATTCGAATCTTCTCAAATTCAATGTCATTCTGTTTTTCATCAATGAGGAATTCTTGCATACGTTCTAGGTTTTCTTTAGTTCTTAGGAAAAAAACGTTCCCCAACACTTCAGCTTTAGTACAATCATGATGATTGTCCACTCGGATCATATCAATTTCGAGCGTTGATTTCTTATTTTCCTTGAAGTTTGTTTCATACGACTGAAATCCGTCGATGTCAGTTACCCAGAGCCGACTTCCTTTTTCCTTCATCCATATATGAATGTTATCTCCTACTCTTTTGATTCTTGTTTTACCCATTCTGAGATATCGGATATCTTCATCACTTGTCAATATATCCTCGATCCGACTCATATCATCTTCGGAGATTTCTTCTTCCAGAACACGTAAACTAATTTTTGTCACTCGAACATCCATTTTTTATCTATTTGAGGATGATACGTCCGTATCCGCTTATCGTCCACGTAACACTGACTCCAATCACGTCATACAACTTGCTATTATAATGCGTCTGCAAATCTTTAAGCCTATCATCACTCGTTTCGGCTATCAGTTACATATATATATGTATGTCTTTAGACCTGTATACGTATGTACATGTCAAAAACCTAACCTTACCTATCTTATGTACGGTATTTTGTCTTTGATAAATACAATCCATAACAAATTAGCTCCACTTGACTCCACATTATTGATCTAACCTTTGCAGTTTTGATACACACTTCCAATTTTGATCTACCAAATTTTTCACGACAATTCGATGTTGCCTCCTACTTACACGTTACATGCAAAATTCATTGCTTAACCTTTGAGTCTTAGGATATTATAAACATTCGATTAGGGATTGACATGGTTTATTATTGCAATATTAGTATTGATAACAGATTTTGCTGACATCATCAATGACTTCTATCTATTTTTTTTTCGATTACAGCATGGCTCGTATAGTCACCCAGTCTTGCTGGATGTATCAATGTTTCTGCATTTTTTTGTATCAACATGGTGCGAACACACAACCGTAACCATCATCATTATGCATCAGTCTCCTCTCAAATTCCTTCATATACTCCACCATATCTTTGATACGAATTCAGAAACCTATTCCATCCCCGTGTCTCCATAAATTTAGATCCCCGCATTTCTTTCCCTAAATGTTCTTCTTCTTCTATGCGAACTTTAATTATTCGAATCTTATCCAATTCAATATACCTTCAATCTTTATCCGAAAGAAATTCCATCATATACTCCAGATTTTCTTCACTCCCTAGATATAATTTTTTTTTAACTAACCCAACTTTCTTACATGTGTGGAAGTTTTCTGCTCGGGACATATAAATTTCAAGATATACATTCTTATTTTCTTTGAACTCTGTTACTTGAAATCAGTCACCCACATCCTGTTTTCTTCATTCTCCTTTCATATATGGATATTAGTTCCCGCTCTTGCGATTCTTGTTCTCCACATTTGTAGATAATTATTATTTTCATCACTTGTCAATATATCCTCGAACCAAGCTACATCATCTTCGGAGATGTTTTCATCCAACACTCGTGAACAAATTTTTGAGATGTGAACATCCATTTTCATTTATTCTAAGTCGATACGCACGTCTCCGCTTGTTCTCCACGTATCAGGAATTTGAGAGGAGACTGATGCATAGTGATGATGGTTACGGTTGTATGTTCGCACCATGTTGTTACAAAAAATGCAGAAACATTGATACATCCAGCAAGACTGGGTGACTATACGAGCCATGCTGTAATCGAAAAAAAAATGATAGAAGTCATTGATGATGTCAGCAAAATCTGTTATCAATACTAATATTGCAGTAATAAACCATGTCAATCCCTAATTAAATGTTTATAATATCCTAAGACTCAAAGGTTAAGCAATGAATTTTGCATATAACGTGTAAGTATGAGGCAACATTGAATTGTCGTGAAAAATTTGTTAGATCAAAATTGGGAGTGTGTATCAAAACTGCAAAGGTTAGATCAAAAATGTAGAGTCAAGTGGAGCTAATTTGTTATGGATTGTATATATCAAAGACAAAATACCGTACATAAGATAGGTAAGGTTAGGTTTTTGACATGTACATACGTATACAGGTCTAAAGACATACATGCATACGCAATTGACCGCCGAAACGAGTGATGATAGGCTTAAAAATTTGCAGACGCTTTATAATAGCAAGTTGTAAGACGTGATTGGAGTCAGTGTTACGTAGACGATAAGCGGATACGGACGGATCATCCTCAAATCGATAAAAATGGATGTTCAAGTGACAAAAATTAGTTTACGTGTTCTGGAAGAAGAAATCTCCGAAGATGATATGAGTCGGATCGAGGATATATTGACTAGTGGTGAAGATATCAGATATCTCAAAATGGGTAAAACAAGAATCAAAAGAGTGGGAGATAACATTCATAAATGGATGAAGGAAAAAGGAAGTCGGCTCTGGGTAACTGACATCGACGGATTTCAGTCGTATGTAACAAACTTCAAGGAAAATAAGAAATCAACTCTCGAAATTGATAAGTTCCGAGTGGAAAATCATCATGATTGTACTAAAGCTGAAGTGTTGGGGAACGGTTTTTTCCTAAGAACCAAAGAAAACCTAGAACGTATGCAAGAATTCCTCATTGATGAAAAACAGAATGACATTGAATATGAGAAGATTTGAATAATTAAAGTTCAAGAAGAAGAAGAATTACATTTGTGGACTTAAGGGCACGGAACGGCCTTTGGTATTCGCAACAAAGATATGGTGGATTATATGATAGATTCTGAGAGGAAACTTAAACATCGTGATGCAGGATATGGATGGCTGTACGAGCCATGCTGTAATCGAAAAAACGAGTTAAAAGTCATTGATGATGTCAGCAAGATCTGTAAATGATACAAATAAAAGTATGTAAATCCTAAATCAGTTGTTTATAATATCCTACAACTCAGAGGTTAAGCGATGAAATTGCATACATTGCGTTGGTCGAAGGAAACAATGAAATTATTGAATTCGGCAGGAGAATATATTTCAAGGGATGCAACGCTACCCATAAACCTATCTCGGGGTAAATGCTGTATATGTGTGACAGAATGGTGAGATATAAATCAGAGTCCGATGAGAAAAATATCAAGTCAATATTGGGATTTTGTTGTGGGAGGATGGGTTATAGCTTGAGTCCTCGATTGTTCGAAAGAGTTGGGGAGATGGGGGTCTGTAAACTATGCCAGAAAGAAATAAAATTGAATAAACAAAAATCGACGAGTAACGTGTGGAGACATCTGAAACGCAGCCATCGTGAAGAGTTTGAAAAATTATTGGAAAGAAAAAAGGTAGATCGACTGTGCAAGACGTCAAAGGATGACGTGTCATGAGATATTGAAGAAAAATGTGGTAGACCTAGTATGAGATGAAGTCGTTCCATTTGTATGAATACGGAAACAAATATGAATTACTTGTAACATACAACCCATCTAAGATTGAGAAAATTTGACCACTCTGGTAACATATATGAGTCGAGATTAATTGCGAAGTAGAAATAATTAGGGGCTACAAGACGCAAAGGATAGATCAAGTGTAGGGACAAGTGGAGAAATGTTTAATGCATTGTATAAAACAATGACTGAATACCGTACATCAGATAGGTTAGGATCGGATAGGATGATTACTTCTTTTAACATAACATAGAGTGAAGCTGATGCAGATGAAATATCTTGTATTAACAGCAAGAGGTGTTGTTCTATGGGAAAGGTTAGGTTGGGACTGTATAAATGTACGTGGCAGTGTATGGTAACCCTATTGCAAAAATGTGTGTAAATGCCGCATAAATGAGTCAACGCAGTGACGCTAACGATCCTGTATGTATAAAATTAGACCCATTATCTTGAATATGACAATCTTAAAAATGAACGAGGAAATATGACCTCAAAGATGCAATGGGCGCGTTGATAGAACATAATAATCCGGACTTGGATTTCCAATCTAATGAGAAAGACAATGCTCAAAATGCCACGAGCGTAAAAGAAAGTATGGTGCTACTAACACTCAAGCTAAGAATGTATGAAGATGGGGTGAAAATGGCTAAATCGATATGGTGGGAGAAAGACCCGAGCCATAACCGAAATTGAAAATAATGAAAATAAGGGGAAACGTGGGATACTTTCTGTGAAATGGATATCACTGACAGTGATATTGAAATGTGTGAAGTTGAAGTTGAAGGAAACCGAAATATCAAATGGGGTGATGAAAGGGTGACAAGTATAAGAAGTGAAAAATTGCATAATAAAATCAAATGTATATCTGATTTCATTTCAAATGTATTGGTAATGAAGCATGACCATCATATTTGTAATAAAATCAAAATGTATATCTGATTTTGTTTCAAATATGTTGGTAATGAAGCATGAGAAGAGAGAATCCTGTCACAATTGTTTGAGTGCTAGGAGAATTGGGTATATAATGAATGGAAATGTGGAGAATAGCAAGGAGAAAATCTGAAACGATTTGATGTCACAAACATATAATAGAGATTAAAAATACCGGCTATAAAAAGCTCGCTGAAGACAATAAACAAAGTTTTGAATACAAGGCAAGGATTACAAGTATTGCATACACTTCTCCCAAAGGTCTTCGTTTATCTAAAATGTGTACAAAGGGCGTTAGTCTCGAACACCAATAGATCAGAGAAAAAACACACCCATATGATAAATCCTACACCGATAAGACGAGTTGACAGCTTCAGGTGAGGAATAAATATACGTCATTGATAAAGAACCCACAGACTGTCATTGGTACCAGGGATCAAGATAACACAAGAGAGCAAGGACGAAGATGCTCACATCGAATTTTTGGTGAGAAAATGTATATTTATGTATAAATAATTATGTCAAAATCTATTATCAATAAAAATATAAATCTAATAAATCTTTGTTTGCAATATCCTAAATTTAACTCGATTGAAATGCGCTTACGTTGAAAATGTGATAGATATTAAGCTAATTAAAGTTGTATACAGCTCCCTCAGCAATCGTAGATAAATATATCTCATTAGGTGTAAGGTAGCCAAATCATAAATGGTCTAGGGCCCCACCATTCAGTAAATCGTCTTTTAATGCTAAAGAATACATTTGCAGGGATCAATAACGCAAATTCCATAGAGATGCATAATGAACTTGCACCTCTTAAACATACATTCCTCCAAAATATCTGACATTTAACTCTGAGATCATGAGAATAACGCTATTTTTTAATACGATACCATTCAAATGTATAACCAAATTCTAGACCTTTTTCCAGTCACGTATAATACTTCAGACACATCTTGCATCTGATTCACCAGCTAATGAGGTCATATGGGTACAGTATTGGGGAAAAAAAAGTTGAGCTATAGTCAGAAATAGGATATTTTCGTATAAAATGATGAAAGCACGTCAACATGAACATGTTATGACCTGTAAATGTTCATAGCCTATATTCAACATCAAGCATCTCACCGCTAAAAAACTCCACCAAACATCCTCTGCAAAATGAGTGAAATAAAGCACAACTAGCTAAGCTCTCCTAATAAATACCCCATATTTCTTGCATAACTACATCGAATATCCCAACAATTCAGGTTTGAGCAGTAGAAACTTCTATTCAAATGAGTCATTCAATAACAAACATAATAATATATTCACCTGTCGTGCGAAATATTCCAATACAATCATATATAGCGTTGACAAGACCTAATAACCTACATCTTTATGATTCGTACGTAAGCAATCGTAAATAAAAGCAATAAGATACCGAAAGGAATCTGAAAGATATCGTACATCCTAATTATCGTCTATCTAATTCCTTCATTAAAAGCATAATCGGCCGACACACAAAGAACATGCGTTCCTGGTATCTCTATGTATCATCAGTACCTAACTTGATCAATTTATCTTAACATATAACTACAATGTCTGAGAAATACAGCGCCTGAGTCAGACACATTAACAAATAACATACATCCTAACCAATACATTCGATAAAAGATTCAAAGATCTAGTCATCCTATATCTAATTCCTTCACAAAAGCTTACATGGAGTCACTAATTATCACCTATCTAATTCCTTCAAAAATCATACATAGAGTAACTAATTATCGCCAAGATGTTTCCTTCACAAAATCATATATGTACTCACTAATTATCGCCTATCTAATTCCTTCACAAAAAGCATACATGAAGTCACTAATTATCGTCTATCCAATTCCTTCACTAAAAGCATATATGGAGTCACTAATTATCGTCTATCTAATTCCTTCACTAAAAGCATATTCGTACACCCACATTATCGCCTATCTAAATCCTTCACTAAAAAGTATCTATGTAATCTCTAATTCCTTCACAAAGAAGCATATATGGAGTCACTAACTATCGCCTATCTAATTCCTCCACTAAAAGCATATTCGGCCGACACACAAAGAACATGTGTTCCTGGTATCTCTATGAAACATCAGTAACTAACTTGATCAATTTGTCTTAACATATAACTACAATGTCCGAGAAATACAGCGCCTGAGTCAGACACATTAACAAATAATATACATCCTAATTATTGCCTATCTAATTCCTTCACAGGGCAATTCTCGCTCCGCGTTTTTCCAGGGCAATTCTCGCTCCGCGTTTTTCCAGGGCAATTCTCGCTCCGCGGTTTTCCAGGGCAATTCTTGCTCCGCGTTTTTCCAGGGCAATTCTCGCTCCGCGGTTTTCCAGGGCAATTCTCGCTCCGCGTTTTTCCAGGCCAATTCTCACTCTGCGTTTTTCCAAGGCAATTCTCGCTCCGCGTTTTTCCAGGGCAATTCTCGCTCCGGTATACACTACTTCTATACGAGCTTGGCGACGGATATGTGAGGGCTTAACAATACCACTATACGAGCTGACGACGGACATGTGAGGGCCTAACAATACCACTATACAAGCTTGGCGACGGACATGTGAGGGCCAAACAATACCCCTATACGTGCTTGGTGACGGACACGTGAGGGCTTAACAATACCATTATACGAGCTTGGCGACGGACATGCGAGGGCTTAACAATACCACTATACGAGCGTAACAATACCACAATTCGAGCTTGACGACAGACATGTGCGGCCTTAAAAATACCACCATACGAGCTTGACGACGGACAGGTGAGGTCTTAACAAAACCACTATACGAGCTTGACGACGGACATGTGCGGGCTTAACAATACCACTATTCGAGCTTGGTGACGGACATGTGAGGGCTAACAATACCACTATACGAACTTGACGACGGACATGTGAGGGCCTAACAATACCACTATACGAGCTTGACGACGGACATGTGAGGGCTCAACAATACAACTATTCGAGCTTGACGACGGATATGAGAGGGCTTAACAATACCACTATACGAGCTTGGCGACGGACATGTGAGGGCTTAACAATACCACTATACGAGCTTGACGACGGATATGTTAGGGCTTTACAATACCACTATAGGAGCTTAGCGACGGACATGTGAAGGCTTAACAATACCACTAAACAAACTTGACGACGGATATATGAGGGCTTACCAATTCCACTATACGAGTGTGACGACGGACATGTGAGGGCCTAACAATACCACTATACGAGCTTGGCGACGGACATTGGCGACGAACATGTGAGAGCTTAACAATACCACTATACGAGCTTGGCGACGGACATGTGAGGCCTTAACAATGCCACTATACGAGCTTGACGACATATGTGAGGGCTTAACAATACCACTATACGAGCTTGGCGACGGACATGTGAGGACTTAACAATACCACTATACGAGCTTGACGACATATGTGAGGGCTTAACAATACCACTATACGAGCTTGGCGACGGACATGTGAGAGCTTAACAATACCACTATACGAGCTTGGCGACGGACATGTGAGGCCTTAACAATTCCACTATACGAGCTTGGCGACGGACATGTGATGGCTCAACAATACCACTATACGAGTGTAACAATACCACAATACGAGCTTGACGACAGACATGTGAG
>SDVV010019201.1:0-13585 GCA_016164225.1 Gammarus roeselii | reverse complement strand
CTCAACACAATCCCTCACTGAAAAAAACACTGCGAGAACCCATTTGAACAACTTGCTTTATAACGGATAACTGGACCGGCAAGAGTCATCAAAAAGAATTATTCTAGATGGGATCACTTGCCAGCAACAAATAATTTCAGTAGACTGTAGGTATCTGGGCATTTCGCGGGTGGTCGATTGGATTCGAGCAAACTCTGCTCGAAGTAGCCCCAGTTAATGCAGTGAGGCATTATGCAGGTGACAGCAAAGGGGCACACCGACGGACGGACCGAGTGAAACTTAGCCATTAACTAATGCAAGTTGATAGTAGATCTTTATGACATGGTAAATTATTAGTGAAAGAACAGGTATTTCATTTACATTAAATCACAATCAGAGGATTCGTAATTTTTGTTCTCCGTTCACAGGACATACGTTTCGACCTAAAAATATGATGACCCAGGTCTATTTGACGACCATCTGACGGTCAAATGGCGCTAAACGTGTCCAGAACTTCCACTCCAGCAAAAACGTGTGAAGGTATCCCCTGCCTCACCTAATTACCAATAGTGGAATGGGTAATACTTTTGTTTATAGACCTGCAATCATGGAATTACTTTCATTTCGTCGAAAGCCGTTTAGTAAATTAGATGGAGAAGCAAAAATTAAATAATTTGAATTTATAACTGAAAAACGTGAAATTGAATTAGAAAGGAGCAGTCCTGGTGTAAAACAATATCCCCGCAAGATTCGAGACACAACTGATAGCAAATACATCAATTTTATATCATAGTAGCTGGTTAACGCTCGCTTTAAAAGGTTTTCATACCGAGTGGAAGTGCGTCTTTGAGGTACAGAGACACTAGGCTGAAATCCCCCAGCAAGGGGGTGGCCGACGTCAAGGCGCATCTCACACTCCTTCGCTCTTTAGCGCGCAAGGGTTCGGCCGGAGACCCCGCAACACACCCTCCGGGTAATGAGTGCGGTTCGAGGTCAGTGTCGGCAGCAGGGCCAGCCAGCGTGCCTGGTTTACCCCTGCCGCGTCCTGATGACCGTGCCCCCCTCACCGACCATCCCGTCTCTCAACGATATGCCTAAGGCGAGAAAGCACATCAGGGCAACATCAAAACTCATTCGTTCACTATCATTCCCCACTCGTGCCTATCCAGTACACGCTCTCTTGCTACCTCCACACTCACGTTTCTCCTTCCTAACGCCTGCTTCACACCATCCATCCACCCAAACTTCGGTCTCCCTCTAGGCCTACGTCCACTCGCCTCTGACTTCAACACCTTTTTCCCCCATCTCCCTTCATCCATCCTCACCATGTGCCCGAACCCTCTCAGAACACGCGAATCAACTCTGTCCTCTAACTTCTTCATCATACCCTTTCTGATGTGAACCACGTCGTTAGTGAACCCGTCCCTCAGCGACACTCCAGCCGTGATCTTCAAACATATCATCTCGAAAACATTCAACCTTCTCCTCTCCTCTACTCTCACCCCCCAAGACTAAGCTCCGTACAGCACAGTTAGCACAACGACACCCTCATACAGCCCTCTCTTTGCTTCCATCCCCAACGTCCTACAGCTCATTACGACCGCCCTACGGGGGAGTCTGCATTAACTTCGCGTTGGGACTCCGGTGGAACATGAAAGCAAATAATAATAATAATACAGCTCATTACACTCTTCAGTGCACCCAACACTGTAGACCCCTCCTTCACTCGCGACTTCACCTCAGTTTTCACCAGTTCAGTCTTCTCCACGTGGGAGGCCAGATACTTGAAACACTGAACTTCTTTCAAAAACTCTCCATTTAGGAGGACACTAATTCTACTCGCATCGACAGTCCTCGAGCATCTCATTACTTTAACCCACGTTCACTCGAAGCTTCCTCCTCTCACACACTAGCCTACATAGATTCTCCTCTGAATCCGCAACCAGGGCCGTATCATCCGCAAATAGCAACTGGCTCAGCTGCCAGCTCCACCCATTCGTTTCCAACAGCTCCGAGCTACGACCCAGCACACTCGCGATCACCTCCCTGACCACTACATCCATATAGATACTGAACAGCCAGGGAGACATCACGCAGCCATGTCTCAGTCCCACTTTCACTGAGAACCACTCACTCACCTCGCTTCCCACTCTGACACATGCTCGGCTGCCAACATAGAAACTCTGCACCGCTTTCAACAAATGTCCGCCCAATCCATACAAACGCAAGACCCTCGCGTCCATGTCGATCCTGTCGTATGCCTCCTCCAGATCCATGAAAGCCCAGAACACGTCCTTTCCTTTTGCAAGGTACTTCTCACAGACCTGTCTCACTGCAAAAATCTGTTCAGCGCACCCTCTACCACTCCTGAAACATACTGTTCCTCTCCAATTGCGCTGTCCGTACAGTCTCTAATCCTTTTGATCATCACTCTCCCGTACAACTTACCAACCACACTTAACAGACTGATACCTCTCGAGTTGCAGCAATAATTTCTATCTCCTTTGCCCTTATACAACGGAACAATGCAGGCACTGCGCCACTTAATAGGTACCACGCTTGCCACAAAACACAAGTTCAGTAACCTCGTCAACCTTTCGACAATCGTTACTCCACCCTTTATCAGGCACTCGGTCGCAACGCCATCTAAACCAGGGGGCTTCCCCTGCTTTTGTCACCTCCACCGCCTCCTGCACCTCTTCCTTGGTAATGTCCGCCACAAGTTTCTCTTTCTCAAAACTGGTATCCGAGCACCACCATCCACAGCAACAATATCAGCCTCTCTGTCATCCTCGACATTCAACAACTCATCAAAATACTCGGCCCACCTCTTCCTTACATCACCACTTTCCAACAACAACTGGCCGTTTTCATCCTTCACCACTTCTTCCTTCCCGGTCTCTCCCTTTCTCACCCTCTTCACCTCTTTCCAGAACATCTTCTTGTTCTCAAAATTCTGTCACAACCGTCTGTCGCACCTGGTATCAGCGTCCCTTTTGGCTCTCCTCCCCACCCGCTTCACCTCGTTTCTTCTCCCTTTATAGCCCTCATATGCCACCACCGACTTCACCTGCAACCACTCCTCAAACGCTCCTTTTTTCCGTGCCACCGCCAGTTTGACCTCCGTTCCACCACTCGCTACCTTTCTTCTGCACCCGCCCACACGGCGCGCACTACACACATTCGCCGCACATCTCAGCAACGCATCTCTTAACGTCTCCCATTCTTCCTCCACATCTCTCAGGTCCTGTCCTCTCACGTTGTCATATTCTTCTCTCAACGCCTGTTGGAACTCCTCAGCTCTGCTTTTCACATTCAGTTCACTCACTTTCACTACCTCTCTTTCTCCTCCCACTCTTTTGTTGCCCTTCCACCTTTGCTCCACTCTCAATCAACCTTCCACCAGCAGATGGTCAGACACTCCTCCACCCTCCTCTCAACACCTGCACATCCAGCAGCCTCCACACCACTCTCCTCGATGTGGAGGCTGCTGGATGTGCGGGTGTTGAGGTGTGGTGCACAGAAGAAGCTGGCAATATTACACCCCAATTTGATTTGCCTCATTTCCACCGGAGCCTTAACGTGAGTCATAATAGGCTCCCCGGGGGGCACGACGGCACCTTCAATATGCACTCAAACGAACAACTCGAGCAGCCGACTCGTTCACGGTGAGGGCTGAGCTGCAAGTAACCTCTTTTCATATTTCTATCGTATCCATTGAGCTAGATTTGATTTGAACCTATTTCCCACCGCAGCCTCAACGCGAGTCATCACACGCTCCCCAAGAGGGCACGACCATTGAGCCACAAAGTTAACCAGCAATTTCAGCTAAACCTAGCTTCCTGATTTTCCTGCGTTCACTTGCTTCGATTGGGGAATTCAAACCACCACTTGGCATCATAAATAAAAAGGCCTCTTAAGGTTGAACAAAAAATAGCAGGTTTAGCCTCTTTGTTCGGATTACGTGGATTGGCCGCCCTTGGCCGCTGCGGCAAAGAACGTGAGCAAAGCTGCTCAGCAATAACTAAAGCTGGGAAAGACTCTCTTTAAAGCAAATGATATGCGGAGCTAATTCTTAGTTGCTAAGTCGGCAAACTGAAATGGTGGAACAAACACGACTTCGGTGGTAAAAACTCTTAAGATATAATAGAAAATAAAAATAAGTGTTGCGCTTTCCAAACCGTACACGACAACGAAAGTATAAGTCACACACACCCCTCCAACACTGTTTGACCCCAGGTAACGCCCTCCAGCAACTATTAACGGGTTCCTCATCGAAACACAGCAGAAATCATTGAAATATTATTTCGTTATCCGTGAACATTAACGCTCTCATCAATTTCACAAGCTGGTGTAGTCAGTACGAGGTTTATAAGAGCCCTTCAAACACTGGTGCCACCGGCATCGATGGCAATACCCTTGTATCGTCAGAAGAGGAACCTCGGTATGCGTATATAATAAGACCACGATTGTTACCAGCATCAACGCTAACACTGCGTCGAAAACATCATGACCAACTAATCTGTAGGCAACGGTTGCCACCAAATAATATATAAGAAAGGTGCACCATGCATACAATAATCAAAATTGTCAAATAGTGTACAGGTTGAATACAAGTATTGCAAAAAGGAAAATATGCACAACACAAAAGTACTCGACTAGGAAGATTATAGATTTCTACCTCTCCTACGTAACCGACTGGTTGAATGGTCGCAGAATGTCAGGGCCCGGCCAAGGTGAACACCTAATTCATCTTCAGACTCCTCTCCTCTTCATCTACCTGTATCTCACCTTTCGACCACGTCTAAGGAGCTCAGCTCGAGGTAGCTACTCAAAGCACTTGGCCCAACTGATCATGACTTGACTCTTTGGCGTATCGCCACCAGTCAGCGCCTCGTAGTAGGTTGCAGGCATATAAACCGCAGTCTTTCTGGGGAGAAGAACATTCTAAAAAGCCGAGTTCTGCCCCGTTCCATTCATGAAAGAAGCCTACCTTATGCAAGAAAACTCCGCACTGGCACCAAAAAACTGTCACCAAGAACCAAGACCATCTCCTCCTTAGACTGCCCGATGGAGATACACAAGAAACGCAGCTTGGTGAGGTGGACCTAGAGGATAGTACGCATAACCAAGCCGAAAACGTGATAGCACCACTCCCGGACCAAAGCCCGGGAGAAGTTGCCGCAACCCCCAATAACCTCACGAACGATATCTTGAGAACCAGAAAGCACTTGAAACCCTTCCTCAAAAAACATTCATTTTCTTTTTTTTGTATCATGAGTTTCAGCAAAGAGCCTGTCCGAAATCAACACAATTCGAGCTAACAGATGACTGCACTTTGCCAAGTGGACTCCCGCAGCGTACCACTTAACTCGACGCCGTTTCCCTCCTTTTTGAGGTAAAAGACGAAGAACGACTGTTCTGGGACCTAAATATTACAAAAAGGGCCCGAACTACTCAGACGTGAATCTTCGTTCGCCCAATATCCACTTATGCTAACTGTTCACCCCGATCCGAGAATGCATTCAATCCAAGACGCTGTTACAAAGGTCAGAGTTTGGCTAACGATCAACCCTCTTGATGAGCAGGTCACTACGCTTCATCGCGTTACCGTTTCTAGCGTAATTTGAAAAGGAGAGCATCTTACATACCCTGAGGTTGAGAAACTGGAAAAGTAAATGTAGCACCCTAATATCTTCGCGCTATATTCACAGCTCATGCGAAAACTTGTCTTATCTTACCTACCTATCCGCGCCCGCAGGTATTTCGCCTCGCCAGCGGGCATAAACCTAGCTCATGTATTTTCACGGATGCGTCCTCGCTGGAAGACACTCATCATCGTCAGTTTACACTGCTAAACTCACGGCCATTGTCGACGCCTTCTCGCCTTAAACAATTGTTACCCTATTGTTTCGGTAACCTTGCAGTAGTTTGTACGCTTATCTTCCAGGAACAAGACTGTTCGGTTGAGCTGGTTTTCGGGTAATAATCACGCAGACGTAGCGGCTCGAGGGCTGCAGGGACTAATACCCTGCAATGAAAAATATGAGCAAAACAATCAAACATTGAAGGGTCTATGGTTCCCTGAGAAGTAAATTACGCACTATGCAAGATGTACCAACACCTTGGGCCTTTTCGAATGATAGACCTTAATTGGCTGAGATTATTCTCTGCCTGTTGAGAATATGGCACACCAGACTGACGCAGACATCTAATGGCAGCGTCGCGGCCTCTTTTCTGAATGGGTTGTCTTGTTTCCCTTACAATCGCCGATGTCTTAGCTGATAGTCCAAATTGGACGGAGTGCTGACGTACTCACTTTTCCAGGAGCCGGTTCCTTAAGTCTACTTATACGCTCAGTCTAATGCCAACCGAGTTCCCTCACAAGCAATTTAGTGTGGAACCCCCTCTAGGAT
This sequence comes from Gammarus roeselii, assembly GCA_016164225.1. Classification (NCBI taxonomy): domain Eukaryota; kingdom Metazoa; phylum Arthropoda; class Malacostraca; order Amphipoda; family Gammaridae; genus Gammarus; species Gammarus roeselii. The sequence goes on along the minus strand of SDVV010019201.1, from coordinate 7,190 downwards.
ACCTTCGTCAAATCAAATCTCTTAGCGGGAATCTAATTTTCTGAATCCATTATATCTCATCTTACCTACCTTCATGTTCGTCAGTTTTGGAAGATCACCATTCCTCCTTTATATCGAATATAACACTTCATAAGCCTCCCCCATGACTATGATGGCATACTTTGAGCCAACTGACAACTAATTACGGTTGGCGGATTTGCCGTTCGCTGCCTAAAGAACAATGACTGCGACGCGTTAGAAATCCCCGTCACTCCAATCTAATAGTCTAATGAAGTAGACTTCTAATTTAAAAGTTAATCAATTAACCGCAAAAACAACTAAATCTAACATACAAAACCTCTCTAGAACCACACATGAATCACCTAACTTCAGCATAAAAACCTTCCTAGAACTAATTAAAAAATGCGCACAATTTCTAGGAGAGTATTTTTAATTAAGAACGCAAAATGCATCGACTAATATGACCATAAATAAGAACAATTTACAATAAATAACATGCACGAAAAATATATCAAACGCGTAGGAACAATAACTTGAATGCTACAACTTATTAGGGTGGGATGCCAATCACGGTTTTGCGCGGTCAATTCGAGTTTCTGTCCAATTCCCTTTCGATTCCGTATCCCTTAGAGCCAATTCACACAGGATTAGACTAAGATTAGTGTAAGGGAATCATCTTTGCCGGAGCTTGGACGGAAGTCAGGCGCTAGCTTCTTGTACGGTGTGACGTTCATCGATTAGTATGTGCGATTTTTTCAAATCGGATCAGATTGAGTGGCACATCACCACCTAAGCTCGACGTACTTTCTCCCGTATGACACGAAGTTAATTATTCTGATAGGTGCGCACAGAAGTCTGTGCGGAAATAATAATTTTTCATATACTTGTTAGAATTTTTAATAATCATGGTATGCATGCACGCTACGGGACTCTTCTTTACTCATGCTGTAGAAAAAAAAAGAATTCGGACATGACTTTGAAATTCCACGAGTAGAGACAAGACGCCACGTGGCAGCTGGCTGTTCAAAACCAGCGCCCGCAGGTGTTTTTTGTCTCGCCAGCGGGCATCGACTGACTCTCGTAGTAATTAGCTCTAATGATCTATTCCTCATTTGTCTGAGTCAAGGTCCTTAGTCCAGTTCACGGGGTCACAGATAGTGTAATGAAGTAGTACGCAATACTACCTTACGTTACAATGGGTAACAATTCAGGATTGCTTTTGAGCGAATAATATTTAGCATTTTATAAAACAGATACGAACACAAAGCCGAATCCCCCAGAACAGCAGGACGCACCCACACCCCGCCCATGCACTCACACACATAACAAAACTCAGCGTTTTAGCGCTAAAAAAATCAAGTAAAGACCTTGCCACTCACACTGTCGGGTTGATAGTGAGGTCCGAGATCTGTGTCAGCCGCAGAAACCAACAGCTTTCACTGTTATTTGTGAAAGAGACGCAATGCAGGAAAATGCATCAAGAACGCGTAAAAACTCAACCCTCTCAAGATCACTCACCACTCATACCTGTCCATTGCACGCTTTGCTACCTTCACGCTGACGAGTCTCCTCCACTAGTCTGCTTCACGCCATTCGTCATACTAAACTTTACTGTTTATCTAGGCCTACACTCACTCGCCTCAGTTTCATCACTCATGGCACCAATTCCATGCATTTAGGCCTACACTCACTGGCCTCTGCTTTTATCACCCTTTACATCAATTCCATGCAATTTGGTCCTACACTCACTGGCCTCTGCTTTCATCACCCTTTACACCAATTCCATACATTTAGGCCTACACTCACTGGCCTCTGCTTTCATCACCCTTTACACCAATTCCATGCATTTAGGCCTACACTCACTGGCCTCCGCTTACATCATCCTTTGCACCAATTCCATGCATTTAGGCCTACACTCACTGGGCTCTGTTCTTCACACCAATTCCGTGCATCTAGGCCTACACTCACTAGCCCCAGTTTTCATCACCCTATATACCAATTCCATGCATTTAGGCCTACACTCACTGGCCTCAGTTTTCATCACCCTTTGCACCAATTCCATGCATTTAGGCCGACACTCACTGGCCTCTGCTTTCATCACCCTTTACACCAATTCCATGCATTTAGGCCTACACTCACTGGCCTCTGCTTTCATCACCCTTTACACCAATTCCATGCATTTAGGCCTCCACTCACTATCCTTCGTTTTCATCACCCTTTGCACCAATTCCATGCAGAAAAATACTTGTAGCTGATTCCATTGAATTTGATTTTCTCGAACTGCGCATTCAAGGTATCTTTTTCAACGAACTACCTTTGCTGAAGATCCACTGATACCGTTCAAGTGACATTATTTATGAAATATCAAACTTTTTGTCGCGACGGTGGCTATATACGAACAATCCGACATCTGTCGGAAAAAATGCTTTCATAATTCAAACCTAAATTGTAATTCTTGCAATCAAATGCTTTTATACAAGTTACAGACGATGCTGAGAGAACCGATTGTTCCGCTGTGGCAGACCATGTCAAGTTTCTTCTATACATTTTAGAATACTATATCAAAGTTCTTTTCGATGCTCAATTTGAAATTCGACTTGAAACAACAACATTGGTAAAGCGAAAAGTAATTAATTTTACTTTCTCTAGCAATTTATTGGAAGCAACTTCTCCGGACGTTCTAACCATTTGACGTAAAAAAAAAGAATCTAGGCTTATTTCCATAAATTATGACAACAAATACCACCATCGTCAGATCTTAGAGAGAGCCAAGTCTTTAATTTCATAGTTAACAGAAATCTTCAAGAAATTTGTACGACAGAAGTGTTCAGAATTCAAGTGAAGGGTCGAACATCGTCTTATGAAAGACAATCTACACGATCGGGTCATCAAATGAAGGAAGTCGTTAGGAAAGCATTCAGCAAGAGCCACCTCAATATTCAATTTACCTCCTGAAAACCAGCGACACTGCAGACTCGAAATAATGTTTCCGAGTTTGAAAATAGAGCCATGCTTCTTCGTTTAACGAGCTCGACATTAAAAAAACATGTAAAACCGTCGTAGACCTTTCAAATAGACACATGCGGTGCGATGAAGCTGAAACGGTACGTTATCAATAAATATATGATCAATAACATGTCTAGATCACTTCCCCAGGCTATTGCACACGACTTTCAGCATGAATTCGGTTGTTTGCGTTACTTCCGACGACACTGCAAAGTGATTAACGCAGAAGCGTTGTAAAGAATTATTTTCGACTTCATATATTGCGTGGCAGCGTGGTTTTAGAATTATTAAAATAAAGAGTACCGCTTAGCAAACTTCAAATTGGAAGCTATAAGCGGCATACCTTACTTTTTCCTCCGTTTGTGGGCGATGTACTGCAGCAATGGCGGTGATGCAGCCACCAGTGACATATGTTGGGTGCGGACAACCCATACCGAGGTAGGTACTAGGGACGGGTGCGCGTTGTGATAAGAATTCCCCTACCTATAAGCAACGCATATTAGATGAGAGTGACCAAGGTTTCTAGCACGATAGCCGTTAGGCAGCGCTTGAGGCAGGTGCAGGCCCCTCGCTAGCCTCGACCAGACTAAATTATTGACGTGACCAGGGTTTCTAACGCGATAGCCGGCAGGTGTGCTGGATGCTCTGTGCCTGAAGTCCTCCTACCGGTGGGTGTTAGAGGCAGGTGCAGGTCCCCCGCTTGCCGCGATCAGTACCAGCCACGGTGTCCCCCTGGTATCAGTCGTCCCCGGGGGCGCGGGTGAGGCGCTTGTTACCACGGTTGGTCGGACCCTTAGGTTTACTGAACTTAGGCTTGTGCAGACACTGCTTTGGGTGCAGCTCGTCCGTGAGGAAGTCTTCGCTCAGTTCGGACCCCTCGCTGATCTCAACCTGCAACACGATGAACAAGATTTCTTCAACATGGTTTCAGCCACGTTCACACCTAAGCAACACGATAAATTCATCTTGCGAAATAATAGCATGTGCGATTATTGTTGAATTGATAGTAGCAGCTCATTCGGCCGCCGTATGTTGCATAGTTTGTAAGTTGCATACTTGCATAGTTTGTAAGTTGCATAGTGTCTCACGACAAAATAATGAGTGTGTTCATTAGGCACGCGCTAGGCCGTATGGAAGTAGGGGATAGCTCCACCGAAGCTTTGATGTAAGGCTCAGTGAGCTTCCCCGTAGGGCGCGGAGGGAACAGCCATGCTCTTCGTCAGGAGAACATTGCTGGTATAACATTCTACCGCGATACTGTGGTGAAATGTTTAGCCACCACTATAAATGTGGGTTGCATCATACTTCAGAGGAAATAACTGCGATTGTTTTGGTACTGAAGTTGTTGTTCAACTACGGTTTCCACCTGAGGTGCAGGAAACTCAAACCACCGACACGTGCATGCTGGAAAGGGGGAGGGGGGAGGGGGGTGGGGTGCTGATATTTTTATTGATTTCGTGGGTTGTGTGGCAGTGAATACATTGGTACTCCCATGTGGTATAATTCTATTACTGTGGACACCAGAGCATCATTTATTGCAGTGTGTTCATGTTCGTCATCCACAATGCATCGCACTAACAAGACGCGCGTGGAATGACCGCTTGTAGGACAAGAATATTAGTATTAGAACTCAAGTTGGACTCGACGTTTTGTAGGAGAGGAATCATGTCGATTCTTCAATTTCGCCGGGAAAAATGTTTCGTATATGTTACGGCCCTGCCGTCCTGGAAGTGGCGGTTGGCCAGAGACCCGAGCAGCGCTCAGGCTGCGTCCACTTCAACACCGCGAATAGGACAGACTTAGTTACGACACTTTCCGTTATGTAGCTACCCATGCCCACGTGTTCTTGCGCAAGATCGACCCACCTTCTTGCTGATGTTGAGGTTGAGGCTTGTCTGGAGGTAGTTGGTGACGGGGTTTTTGCTGCTGCTGTACACCATTCGCTCCTTGATGGGGCACGAGTAGCCGGGCATAGAATACACGAACACTGTACGGAGAGGATAGTGAAGAGGCATTGATGACAACTAAAAAATTTGTCATGACCACAATGATCTCGCAATTTGTTTTGGTAATGACTACATCAGGTAGTAGGTTCGAACAATCCATGTGGCAGTGTAGTGACTATCTTCTTTGATCGTGTGGCTGAAGATTTATTAGATAATGATACTGTAGGTCATTTGATACCGCTATGAAGAGGAGTACTTCCAGTTCGAGGTTAATTGAAATAGAGCAAAGGGCGACGGGAGACCAACGCGAAAAAACAATGCACTACCTTGTCGGGAAGATAGCAGGCTCCTGAGCTCCCAATATTGCAGAAAACAGTACAATCACCTGGTCCCCTACCCAGTAATCGAGTGTTATTCGTCCCACTCAGCAGCTGATCCCCTTCTCAGTATTCGAATGTTATTGACCACATTGAGCAGTAACTGGCGGTCTTCTCATACTAGAATACCACGGAAACCACGCTGTGTAGCTGGTCTCTCAGTCAGTGCTCCCACCATTGTACCTCTGACCCACACATTTCAGCTGGTCTTTCACTGCTTGCCCACTGTGCAGCTGTTCTCCTTCCCATTCTAGAGTCGAATGTCACTGACCCACGCTGTGCAGCTGGTCGCCTTCCCAGTGGTGGTCATAGCGGTACAGGTGGTAGCGGGCGTTGGTCTCGGGCACCTGGTCCTTCAGCTCCTCCACGCCGAGATGGACCTTCTTATCGTCCAGATTGATCTCCTCTTTGGTTAGGTCGATGCTGGAAAAAGATAGCCAAGATTGGAGTAGAGTGGCAAAAGTTTTTAGTGCACTGAAGTCGATGTCTTCCTGGCATCATACAAAAAGATGTCCTACTGAAGGAGGGAGCGTCGCGAGGCTGCAAGTGTAATAAACTAAGGTGCACCCTACGGTCTGGCCTTCATGAGCGAACGCAACTTTATTTGGCCTAATAATGGAACCCTTCAGCGGGCAGGTATCCCGTTACGAATTTTATTTTATCCCCTCCAAAACAGACGCAACGGCCTGGTTTTGGAGTATGGTGGAGAGTCGGCCAATACCACCGATACTAAAAGTAATTTAATCACAGTTTTTCAGGATTCATCGACATATTAATAATTTTCAATGCTTGCATTTTTCTAATATCTAAAACAAAATGGTCTTATGGTGATTCATATGGTCAATCAATTTGTCAGCTAAAAACATGATTAATATTTTGCACGTTTATAATCATAACAACAAGCCCTGCAACCAACACTAATCTCGGAGCATGCTCCTGATCCGGAATGTGAGTTGCGGGGTCATGTAGCATGAAAGGAGCATGATGAGTGTCTTACTCTCCCCTCCCCCTTTCTGGGAGATTCGGCCTTGCGATGAATCGGTATAACAACTTTCTCCTTTACACTGCGAACTAAATTAATAATTATTAGCTCTTTCGAATTTTTTCATGTTTTTGTATAATGCTGAGCTATGAATTTTATCCCAGATTCAAGTGACTGATGTAAACACCATTACATATAAGATATGTGCGTTTCACTAATATACGTACATTTTTTTTTAAATGCGCAGCAATTGTGCATGTTAATACACGGTGCCTACAAGATGTTGAATTTAAAATTTTACTGCTTTTTAAATTTTATTCAAGCAAAATAACTACTGCCTTCCAATTGTGAAATTATGTTCATTGTGGCCACTGAACTCAAAGAAGAGCATAGCTACTCATTATTAAATAAATTCTCCTCTGATAACTAAGGGAAGCTCACATGAGGGCCCAGAGGCCTCCACATCTCCCCTCATAGCCGCCTCGACCTCCACATTGAAGGATGATAGGGAGATGTATTTAAAAGAAAATCGGGTGTAAAAACCTTCAATTAAATAGACAAGAAGAAGCTAGTTACAACAGAATAGAGGAGAGAAGCCTAGGTGTACTGGCGAAGTTAGATCTGATGTCAGTAGGCAGCAAAGATCTGATGTCGGTAGGCAGCAATGATCTGATGTCGGTAGGCAGCAAAGATCTGATGTTGGTAAGCAGCAAAGATCTGATGTCGGTAGGCAGCAAAGATCTGATGTCGGCAGGCAGCAAAGATCTGATGTCGGAAGGTAGCAATGATCTCATGTCGGTAGGCGGCAATGATCTGATGTCGGTAGGCAGCCATGATCTGATGTCGGTAGGCAGCCATGATCTGATGTCGGTAGGCAGC
>SDVV010019200.1:0-13585 GCA_016164225.1 Gammarus roeselii | reverse complement strand
ATATAGGGACAATATACGCGCTCACATGGTTTAGTGACCTTCAGATTATGGGACTGACGCCGAGGGAAGTGCTCCTCCGCGACCGCGTCCAGTGATCGATCCTGGGTCGTCGTTCATTGGGCACCCGGCGTCGATCTCGTTACACGTTGTAGATCTCGGCTGACTTTCACTTAGTGTTTTCTTGATGCTGTATTGGCAGCAGAGACGGTAAATTCCCATGTACTTTCTCACTTGAATAGACTGTTGACTACTGTTGAAGTTTCCTTGACCGTTGACTAACTAAGACGTTGAGAGAATTGAGAGGGGCTTTTGTGGCGGGTTTGGCGGCTTGCAGGACGTGCAGGTACGTGTGTACTCACATTTATGTTGAAGCCAAGAGTCCCTGTTACCTGTGACATCGCCTTATATAGTCTAAACGTGACGTCAGAGCCCACAACTCTCTCGGACAATCTGGGCCACTCCTCTAAACAATGTCGCAGTTCAAATAGTAACAAGCATATAAGAAACACATAGGCGTAGGGCCAACATCTTAACAACTACAAGGCAACCAGCCTTAACGAAAACGCAACATAACCTTACAAACTAATACATCCTGTAGTTCAATATTGAAGCATCGGTCACCGAGGGCACGCATCTTCTTTAGGAGGCCCCTTCAGCACGTAACATAATGGCTTAGAACCAACCTCTTAACATTTCCTAACATAAGATATCTTAAATGAATGCAATCATTAATGTCTATTGTTATACCCTCTAGCTATATGTCCAGAAATGCACTCTTCTCCAGACAGACAATGCCACTGTTTGACAACAGTCAGCAGCTTGCCTCAGCGTTTTCAGAGCGACTGCTGCGCACTTCTCCAGACAGACAATGCCACTGTTTACACAACAGTCAGCAGCTTGCCTCAGCGTTTTCAGAGCGACTGCTGCGCACTTCTCCAGACAGACAATGCCACTGTTTACACAACAGTCAGCAGCTTGCCTAGGCGTTTATCAGAGTGTCTGCTGCAACTCGTTTGTCAGACCCTGTCCAATCTCGACCAAAAAGGGCAACGGCCTCTGGTTGCTGCAGCCGCTGTAGCACTGTATCCGTATCTGTATCTGTATCCAGAACGCAGGATCCAGCTACACCTACCCCTCGGACCTGGGCTCGGGCTGTTTGAGACAGAACGGCTTCAGGCCGAAGCGTGTGGGTGCTGGACAGATCATATAGTGTGAATCGTCTCAACGGGTCCAATATGTGACTTCTTCGTGATGGGGCGGGGCCCGGTCAGCGGAGTGTAACCACCTGGGTCAAGGTCGGTCCCGACGTCAGAGGGACACGTCGCTATCTCGACTGGCGGCGTCACCAGATGTGATCCAAGCAGTCGGCCAGCGCAGTCGTCATCGCTTTGCATATGTGGGTGGGCAGAAACCGTAGGCGCGGGATTGGGGTCCTCCAGTCCGCGCCTTTTTCCAGTCTCCGGGGCGACTCGTCCTACTGCATCCACATCGACCCGACATTCATCTGTGGACATAATTTTCAACGGGATCAGAGTGGATCTGAGAGGCTTGGGTGGTGCAACGGGGTTGGATAAAGATATGGTCTGGGAGACATGAAAGGTGAAGGCACAGATTGCGGTGTTCTAAGAAGAGAGGGGAGCCCACGAGAGAAACGTGCGACCGGCCGCCCGTGCCGTCGACCTCTCCTACAACACCTCAATAGCACATACATGACAATACTGGAGACCACCACAATCGCTACCAGCGGCAGGCTACCTACCGTGAAGTGATGCCTCTCAGTATGCACAGATGTGAGCACATCCACCACATCCGCCGTGCTAAGCTGCTAATCAAGTTAGTTTGGTTAGTGTATGGATCTTCCACCGGAAACGTTGCTAGCGTGATCAAAGACAGATTTTGTTTTGAAAAGAAAGGTAGGATTAGAGCGTAGGTCTCATCCTCCATCATTGGCTTCAACTCGAGCGTCGACAGAACGCTTGTAAAGTTTTTCACAGAGAAAAAGTACGGGAACGAATAAGCACCTTTGAACAACGATATTCCCTCAACTATCAACGTCCTCAATTGGTCGTATCCCAGTATTTCGGGCACCGCTCCCAGCCTCAAGATGGCAGCTTTATCATCGGCGTCCATAGACACTAATAGAAGGTACTGAATACCTTCTCGGAGATTTAGAAACCCATTTGTTTTGGTAATGCACAGGTCCAGCTCACCGAGCTGTTGATGAACCCTCTCGAGCACGGTCTGGGCCGCTGTGGCCTGATCAACAAGTGTGGTAAGAGTGGCCTAGACATGATGAAAGTTTACGTTAATCTTTTGGATGGAAGTTATTACACCCAGGTTCGCGTCTGCGAAATGATCCCTCAAATCTTCAATGTCCTTCTCTGTCGCCACTCCCAGCACAGATTTCAACAGGTCACCGCTAATATTCAGCAGACCGTCTCTTCCTGTAATAATTACTTGCCTCTTCATACTGCGAGCTACTGGACCCCTGCTCGAATCTGTCGTCAGCCTTATCGGTCTCTTGGTTGCATTTGCCATCCATGCTTTAGCGCGACCCAACTTCCTACGCCAATCTCGTTCCAACGCACGTAGCAAAAAGGAATTGAGATGACGCATTGCTTCTTGGCCCGCGCGTGTCAACAATACGCGGAAATGGTAGAACATTGCATGGACCGCATCAAGGAATGCCGCCTGGTGAGCCTGAGTCATTGATAACGACCCCAACGCGTCGACCAATCGTTCGGCCCTTTCGAACAGATTGGCAGCGGATCACGCGACAAAAGATTTCGTGTGATACTCTACTCGCACGACCAGCTGCCCTTGCACGAAAGCTACCGTGTCACCGGTCGAAACGATCACGCCATTTCCTGGCGCATGCACCGCCTCATCTGCCCCCTCGGTACTTCCCCAGCTTTGAGCGACAGGCGTTCCATATGGAAGTAGCACCAGCAGGAGCAGGGTCATGAGTTGGAGGGCCAACATTTCGCCTACAAGGAAAAATATTGTCTTAATACCAACTTAGTGCTAGCCTTAATACTAACTTAGTGCTAATTGTTCAACAACAACGCTAGAGTCATATACATGCAATTATATTTATCTGACACTCCGTGCAGGTTTCCTCAACAGGGTGAAACGTGTTCGTTATCTGGAATCTGCTGCGAACGTGTTATTATTCGCTCGCGTGCGGGTGAAAGCCTATCCATGGCTTCCACTATCGGCACATCTACACCCACAGGGGTGTCTTGACCTGCGGGAGACTTGGGAACCGATGTTCCCTCCTCCTCGCTGTCAACTCCTGTGGTTGGTCCGTCCAATCCCTCAAAACCGTCTCCTTCATAACCTCGATGAAGTCTCTGAACGCGAGGTGGGTAGCAAGGCAAAATATCGTCTAAATGGACTTTGCGAGTCTTATCTATAATGACGTGTTGTAGGGTGTTGTTGTAGGGTGAATGTATTTTGGTGATCACAAACGGTCCTTCCCATCTGGGGGACAGCTTGGGATATTCTGTTGGATTCGGATGATACTTGGCGCAGACTCTCTAGTTCAAAACTAGCTTCTTGCGATCTTTGGTTCGCACGTTGTGTTTCTGTTGGTATTATAGCAATTCATTGTACATTTGATTTCTGACGAATGCATGAACCATTTTGGCCTGTGTCTCGCGGATACCCGAGCCTTCGAAATTATACAGAGGCTCAAATGGTTCTGGACCGTCCCCCAAGGCCACGTGCTTTCGGTCGTATCCAAACAGAACGTAATGCGGATTATCGCCAATGGTGTTATTAAACGCGGTATTTATGGCAATCATGACTTCGGGAAGAAACAAGTCCCATTCCGGAGAGAACTCTCCGCAATAAATACGCAACAATTTTGCAACTGAGAAATTACGATTTTCCACTGTCCCGTTTGCGGCTGCTCGATACGGGGTAATGTTCACCTTTTTGACATGAAAATGCTCGCACACGTGCCTCATCACCTCGCTCACGAACTCCAATGCGTTGTCGGATATGAGTCGTGACGGGGCGCCGTAGTGTGCGATCAACTGTTCTCTGAGGGCACGCGCAACGGTCTCAGTTGACCGGTCGGGGATCGGTACTGTCACTAAGTATCGTGTGAGAAAATCTACAAATGTGGGAATGAACCTATTACCTGAACTAGTGATTGGGAGTGGTCCCATGAAGTCCATTCCTACCTCTGCCCACGGTCTTTGTGGCAACAGGTGAGTTCGAACAGGGGTGCTCTGAGCAGGCAAATGATAGTACCTCTGACTCTCCGCGCAACATTTAATTATTTCAGTAGCCAAAGTGACCATGTTGTGAAAGTAGAAATGAGTTCGGAGTTTGATTAGGGTTCTGTCCACCCCGAGATGTCCGAACTCGAATGAATCATGGCATAACAATACGGCTCTCTGGATTAGCGTTTGCGGTACGACCACGGTCCAATATGTGGCCTCTTCGCCGCACCTTTGCACAGTGATGCGGCAATGTAGGATGTTGCTACTCAGCATGTAGTGCTGCAAGTCCTTTGGAGGGTCTGTTTGAGTTGTGATGGGTGTTCAAGTAGTTATGTGTGTAAGGTATGTGGCCAACTGTGGGTCCTTTCTCTGTTCTCTAATCAATTCTTCGACTGTCCATGCCAGCGCGGGGACTCGTTCCTTCAAAGTCTTGGGAAGAGTTTTACCTTTCTGTACGCTTACGATGTGGGACGGCATTTCTTCGTAATCTTCCTTGTCGGCTATTTCCTTGAGATCCTCACCATCCTTCTCCAACGTCGGAAGACTATAAGAGGTGCGAGACAATGCATCGGCTAGGTTATTGAACTTGCCTTTTACATACACCACCTTCGGACTGTACTCCTGTGTCAGCACCGCCCACCTACCCAGCACACCTTCTGGCAAGCACTTTCTGAACAGAAACGGTAGTGGACGATGGTCGGTGTATATGGTAATCTCGTAACAGTAGACCAAATAACGAAAAGTCTTGAGGGACCACAGAACCGCTAGGGCTTCTCATTTGGTAGTGGAATGGCGACGTTCGGTTTCTGACAGAGATCTTGATGCGTACGAAATTGAATGTAATTTACTGTTCAAATCGGGCTGCATCAATACAGCTCCCAGTCCGACATTTGACGCATCGGAAAACATGTAGAATGGCACCAAAAAATTTGGGAAACTCAGCACCGGTGCCTTCGTCAAACATTCTTTTAACATTTCCATGGATTCCTGCTGTTCGGCCGTCCACACAAAGGGTTAATCCTTCATTAGTAATTTGTTTAATGGATCTGCGATTCGAGAGAACTCTGACACGAAACTTCTGAAATAACTCAGCAGCCCAAGGAATGATCTGACTTGGTCTGCGTTCGTGGGAGTTGGACAAATCCTAATTGCGTCCAGGTGATCCGGATGCATCTGGATTCCTTCGGGACTTACAAGATGTTTCATTTTTTTTTTCTTCTAGGAATTCGCACTTGCTTAGCTTCACACGCAGGGATGCTGCGTGCAACTTTTGTAGCACTTTCTCGATAGGTACCAAATGAGCGTTGATAGTGGGTGACGCTATTATTATGTCATCCAGATACGCCAGAGCGTGAATACCCAGCGCTTCTCCGAGTACTAGAGCGATACATTTCGAAAAAGTTTGAGGGCAAATTTAAGACCAAAGGAAAGGACTTTGAAGTGGAAATGCCCCTTTCGAGTAGGGAAAGCGGTCTTTTCTTGGTCTTCTCGGTCACCGGCATCTGCGAGAAGGCACTCTCCAGATAAACCGACGAGAAAAACTCGGCATTCGACAGGGATTGCAATAGTTCCGGTATCCTCGGAAGTGGATGACGAGATCCCGAAACAGATAAACGATTAAGGTGGCGAAAATCAATGCATAAACGTGGGGTTCCATCCTTCTTCCTTACAATGATCATCGGAGAATTCCATGCACTGTCCGAAGGAACGATCACTCTCCGATCCAGCATGTCGTCCATCAAGCTATCCAGCTCGGCCAGTTGTGAATGAGGTGGCGGATATTGTCTTTGATTTACGATCCCGGCATCTGGATCAGTGGGTATTGTGTATTCCATAACACTGATCCTTCCTTTTGGTTCTCCAGGCTTCGCAACAACGTCCCGATATTCATTTAGAAGTCCTGTGAGTTTAGTTCGAAGCGGTGGGTTAGCTGGGGTATACACTTCATCTTCAGCTATGGGTGGCAGCCATTTTAACTCAGGTGGCTTAACCACCGATGTTCCATTTTCGTTACTTGAACTTTGATGTATCACATTTGCGTTCTCGATGCAAGTTCCTAGAGTTCATCCGGTAGGGTAATATTCCAAATCTCTCAACGGAGTCACCCCGGCCAGTCGCGTTTCTTTTAGCACCTTCAAGTTCATGGGTAATGCATTTAGCAACAATAGCAGTACCGAGCCTTCTTTAATTTTTATCAAAGCCTCGGACACCAGCAGGCCAGAGTCCGCTGAACCGCGATAAACTGTGTACTCACCGTCGAGAATTTTTGTATGGACGCGAACTAATCGCTGTTCGAGTGGTCCAATCTCAAAAGTGTCCGCGGCATGCACGACATGATCTGTTTTGGTTTTGTTTGGAATAATGGGAGTAACTGTAGAGTCGATGCGAAGAAATTTATTGTGTTCTGCTATGGTGTTGGTGTTGTATGTTAACTGGGTTTGATTCAATTCACTAATGGGGATGTTATATGTTTCGTGGTTAATTTCTAATGTTAAGAGTTTGTTAGAGAAATCAATTTCGCGCAATGTTTGTCCAATAAGTCCGGACCAATCAGTAGCTCATAAGGAGCTGTATGGCATTTATCAATTACGACCACCTCATGGGTGAGAGTTACTTGGTTTTTCACTTGAGGGGCTGGATTGGACGAACCACTCGCTTTTGAGTTACCCACATTTCGATTTACTGAAATTTGAATGTTTCGTGTACCCAACAACGGTATGGCTTGTCCGTTAAAGTCAGTCAGTCGGGCACCCCATGGGGTCAAAGACCTAGACACATCCTCAAGCACTCCAGCCTTAATGGTCGTCTACAGGCTCCCGTATCTATCAAACCACGCACACGCCGACCATTTACCTCCATGGTGACCATTGGAATCCGGATTTCTTTTTCCGAATTCAAAGAGCTGTACACAGCTTGATTATTTACCACCAACACAAGGTGACTTCTACTCTCAACACCATTACCACCTTGCTGTTGTAACACACAACACTGACCACACCACTCACCAGTCACAGTCTCACTCTCGTACGTGGGGCTGTCGAGCCCTGCTACTGACAAAATGTTCTCCGGGTCATTCTGAGGCTAAACCGTTTACGTACCATGTAACGAGGTGATCAGTCCTGCTACGGTACCCTTGGAAGCATTCGCCGAATGTTGTTCTCCCATTTTGGAGAGGCAATTAGCTTCCATCGAACTAACAGAGACATCAGGGGTAATGACGGCTAGCTGGGGTTTCCTTGTGCCGGACCTCCTTGAAAGGGAGCGTGTCTCGGACTTCCTTTAGGTTTCCATTTGTTTTTATCGGGATCTCATCGCAAAATGCCCCAACCTGCCGCAGCTAAAACACTCTTCATGATGATTTGGAGCATTTCGGCAGTCGTCCAGGGTATGTCCCGTGCATTTGCACTTAATACATCTCCTTTACGAGTATCTCACCTGATTCGCTTCATAGCCTTCCTCTGCTTCACACTCATACGGGACTACCTCCACACTTGGGTTTTCCAGGTCCTGACTAGCTGTATCCACACTGATCACATTCACTGAAGCGGACTTCCCGCCTGAATCTCTTCGAGAGTATCCTCTACCACGAGGCATACCTCTATTGCTAACAACACAACCACCACCACCACCACCACGTGGAGAAAACCCACGGTGACCTGGGTTATAGACTATATTATCTCGACCCGATCTGTCCGGCAGGTAACTCCCTGGACCTTGCAGGATTGCATTTATTCCCATAACATCCATCGTTTCCCCGGTCATCTCATCCTTAGAGTCATTCAATGATTGTCTCAAAACCTCCTACACACTGAACGTACGGAACGACACCTGACTATTCTTGACTGCGTCCGTCCGTCCCGGCATCGCGCCTTCCTTGTCCAATACATTTTCCGCCACGGTTATAGTCGTAATAGCCGCAGTGGCGTCACGCATAGTCTTAGTATATACAGACTCAGTCAATTGTGGCGCAATCAAGAGTACGTACAACGCATCAACGAGAACTATCTTTCCAAAACGCTGGTCCGCTGCGACATCAAAATTTGGTCGCCCGTAATACAACTCTACGGAATTTTGATGGCTTCAAATAAGCGGGCATGATTCCGCGCTGTGGCCTCATTTACAGGGATTACGTTAACTGACAACAACTCTTGTGTGGCAGCTCTCATGGACAGTTGAGTTGATGTTTTATATGTCTTTCTAAACTCATTTTGTAGTGTTTCGAAATTATGTTTTGGGACCCCCAGGAGTTCGGCCCAAGGTATCAAACTTCTAGAGCGTGTCGCGGGCATCTCCCACCGCGGTATGGAGATTAAGGTGAAACTGCTCGTTGATCTTTGCCGACTCCGTAATCCCATTTGCTCCACAAAAAGTAATTACTGCTTTAATGTAACACTCTATAGAGGGCCCGGCGTACCATGCTGTGTCGCTTTCCTTACGCCGTCCCGTAAAGCGGGGTAGCATATCCCCTTGTATCAAGTTAATCTGGGGTGGAACCGGAACCGCCATCGCGTCCACTTGTTCCAACAATTCACTCTGCCAATTTCCACTCACACGTCTCAGACGAGTCACCAATCCACCACGTCGGGTATTTCTAACCCTACTTGACTGTCTGGTTCTGTCACGCAATTGCGTCGGACTATCACGTACCAACTGGTCCCTATTTAGTAGTGATTCCCATGATTTACTCAACCGTCGTGAATCTTCCATAGGCTACAGACATTTAAATGTTTAGCACAATATTTTGTATAATCGCACCTACTCTGCCACTATTTAAATATATATATATATATATAGATATATAGATATAAATATATATACATATATATATCCCACTGTATTGTATTTTCAATTTTATTTCACACTGTATTGTATTGTCACTTTTGTTTCACACTGTATTGCATTGTCACTGCTGAAAAGAAAACGCATTAAGCGGCGGCAAAACGGCGCTACCAGCGACAGCTGTCGGTCCTGCTGGCGCGTTGGTTCTACTAGCTTGCTCACCTTATACGTGTCTACCGCCAGTGCAGCTCTTCCCGGTTGCTATTCAATATCATGACCGTGACCAAATTCTCTCTTTGTATTTGTTGAGAAACAAGATCTTGAATTTTTGATCACACGTCCAGTAGCCACCAGCCGCCAAGCCGTTTCTTCTCTCACTTTTCAGCCCACCTCCACTTGCAAGGAGCGAGAGAGAGAGAGACTGGTCAGTCCCTGAGCCTGCACTGGTTGCACCCACATGTGAGCTATCTACACTACACTCCACCTGATGCTTATCAGTAGTTAGTTGTAACGTACACAACCGAACACACATCTACCACACCAACACATAGACGCAGCGCTGTATGGAAATAAAGGAAAGCAGTGAAACAGAGAATCCCACTCTGATCTACTTGTGACTTGTAAGGTATATTACTTTCTCACCTGGGGCACCAGATTGTGTAGCCGCCGAATCCATTCAAAGAAATCAAAGGCAGTCGAAATCTGTACTGATAGATACTTATCAATGACCGACGAGTTGTGAGTTCGCCCGACCCAGGAGGGGTCTAGGGTGTTTACCCAAATGACACTCTTCAGCTACTCAGTTGAGTGGGTCTGGGTGATAATATATTAATATGTGAATTTTCCATATGTCCGCTTCTATTTGTAGGGAATGAAACAATTTATCACCAAAGGAAACCCTTAGTTTATATATACTCAAGAGAAGCTTGAGACTGGCTTCAGGTTAATACTACTCGCAGAGGACACAACCTAACTACCCTTTCATGCACTACTGCGTGCGATGCGACACAATAGTCATGAAGTAAAGTAATATAAAATATATATATATAAATATATATAGATCCATGTGGAGTGATTTGATTTGTAAATCGCATATTAGAAATGACTAACTATCATAAAAAAACATCAAACTTTAATTAAATATATAATTATTGGTCAAGTTGGTAAGGTTGCCTAGGTATTAAAACATCTGGCAGTGTATGGCAACCCGTTATGCAATCATTGAATCTTTAGTACAGATCTGTGATTCTAGATCACAGATCTGTAGTAAAATTTTGGAGTGGGTTTATTCAATATACGTTATAATATTCGGCAAATGGAAGGAACAACAAATCCAACATTACAGCGAAAAATCATATTCTAACAGTGAAACCATGCATTAAACTTGCTAACGCTTAATCACACATAACAATCACTGAAATATGCGGCAAGCTTACATAATCGTTTTTTAACCCTGCGGTCTACTAGCGAGCGATCACCTAACATTACTTGAAACTAATCGATATTACTGGACTTGTAACTAGCAAAGTGAAAAAATATGTAGGAAGGTACACACTCTGTTAAGGATTGGTGAAACTATATAGCCAAGTGGATAGATTTTATATGAGTAAAGCTTAAATCAATGAAGAAATACCAAACATAAGTATGAAAAAGGAAAAAAAACGAATCCATGGTTTGATTTGGTTAGGATAGGTTAGGATGGGTTGGGTTTACGGCCCCTCTGCATTACAAAGCTATAGTGAAAAATACTAGGATGGATATTGTGAATGCTCGAATAAGACAGGTATTCTGAATCGAAACGAAATCTCATAACAAAGCCTTAATTAATCAATAATTTCTATCTGTACAAACTGAAAACGGGTAACATTCATTTATAAAAGATAGACTTGAGGGAATAAGAATCTAGTGAAAACATGTGAGCGAATAACCTACCTGAGATTTACCTTAAATAATTGAAGAATTTTAACACTATCACTCTAAACAAATCCGGAATACTAGTTCTCCAAGACGACTGGTAATAAGACCCAAATCCAATGTCGAGAGGTAAAACATACCAATATTTTGGACCACTATACCCAGTTAAGCTAATTTATGCTCAACATTACATGAAATAATGCGAATTTATACTTAATAACGTTATATTCCTATGATGACCATTCAAAATCATACAATAACAATAAATTAAAATAGCTAAATAAGATTCTCTAGTATGGTCTAAGCAACATTGATTAAGTATGATATACGGTGTATCCTACCATACCCCAGATGATAAATCCTACACCCATATGGAAGGTATATGGTCAATCAATACCTGATGCCGATGTATATTACCGTTCTTGTAATGGATAAAAGTAAAATAATCCTCTACCTGAACTCCTGAGGTGAATTGGAACAGGACTAAAACCTTATACCAACATAAAGAAACATAGGACAAAATCAAAGCCCACTGTGTCATAACAACGAACTCCACAATGCTTTTCAAGGTCACTTTTAGCAATCTACCACTGGTATATAACAAATTTATAGGTAACACCCAGTCATGGTACAATATCTCAGACATACCATGCATCTGTTAAGTTCATCACCTATGAACTACGTCGAGCAAAGTCACATCCTGGACATAACCAAGAATCTATACACAGGTACAGTTGTCGAGAATGGGCCTGACATGAGTCTCAAGGAGTGTGGCCATAAAAATCTGCGCATCTGTTCACTGACGACCTAAGTAAATCACTACAACGATTAACAGATTGTCACACAACCTTTCTAACAACCCCATGGAACTTAAGACCGACATCCACATGAACTAACAAATTCACGTTAAACATGGATGAAGTCCAAATGACTACCAAAGAGTGTTTACCGCCTCTACGCCAGGACACCTCCATCCAGTAAAGTGTGTAAAAAATACACACTTGTGTAAAAAATACACACTTGCTAGGGTTCAATTATAAAATTCCACAAAGAAGCAGTACGGATTTTTAACTATAACAATAAAAATTGTAATACACTAGGGTATCCATCGCAGTATTACGGTCTACTTATACAAATACACGTAAACGCAACGAGCTTTTACCTAGGGACTCTCTAACTCCTCCTAAACATGGAAGTATGGTCCAACAATATATATGCAATAAGCTAAGAACAAAACCAAGTTTGTAACAAATTGAATCTTTTTTATGTTTAATATCCACGTCAAACATTGTGCCAGTATGTCAAAAAGATATATTAAACATTAAAAATATACAACATTAAACTAAATTATAGCTGAAATAATCTTCTACATTGCAGATACAAACGTAATATATCCTAATATTCCCATAATTGTATAAAATACCAACACCTTGCATCGAAGATGGAAACTGTACAGAGAACATACAAAACTGATTGAAATATACAAAAACGCTCGAGTTATAATAAAGCAAGAAGATCAATTCATAACCATACCCAAAACATACATTAAAAAACATGATGTACGAGAAAAAAATAGCATGTAACCAACCAAACAACTAACGTGAATAAGTTTCCAAGACATGTGAGTGATTTACATAACTGAAGCATATAGTAAATTATATGGAATACTTCTACACGAACACGCTATAGTAAATACAAATCTGATGAAATCATTCTCCAACTCAGTCCAAAACAGGGTTAAATAAATCTCCTTTAACTAAAGTAACTACGGTTTAATCGTAACCGAATGTCATATATATAAATAAAAATACAAATGATGCTATAACTGACCAATTATGCCTAAAATATTGTGCTACCTGGAAGATACAAACCTAAAATATCCTAAAAATTCCTAAAACTGAATGAGATAACTATTCAAAATTCCAAAAAACAATACAAATGAAACATATGTTAACCGATCATTACTAGGTATACATAACACAGTATAATAACTTACAATAAATCCATATCGTTCAGCTACTCTCGCTATATGGCATCCAACCGATACTCGCTATACGAAAAAAAATCGAGATAAGACTACTCGAACAGTCTACATACTCTTGATAACGGTCCATTTGCAACATGCGGATACGTGGTAACACCGATATATATAGCTCAAAACTGGATGATGCGTTATGATGTAGATAGATTTTCGTAACGAAGCTACTGTATCCTAAGAAATATATACATCAACCCGCCCACTACCAAACTAATAGGCCATACTATTGATATAGATATTATATACATATGAAATAAATAGATGGAAAACACAAAACGTTACCCAAAATCCAACCAACAGGCTTTAACCAAGCATCCAACCGCTAAGAACCCACCAACCAACCACCGAATGAAGCATTTATACCCCAACTAGATAAGAATACAAACATATGTATGCAAACAGAAAAAATATATAGAATCATTGAACTAGTTATAAATATATGGCGATATAGAACATTCAAACATAGTAATCATGCCACGGAAATGATGTAATCAATTCAAATAACAGGTAGGAGCAATCCCACCTAATTTTCCAAATCCAATTTTGCCTGGGGGATTTCTACACCCCACCCCTCCAGAAATGTGTAATAACAATATTTCTACCAGAAACGAATCAATATATA
>SDVV010019199.1:0-13585 GCA_016164225.1 Gammarus roeselii | reverse complement strand
GTGGTTTTGGCTGCTGAACCGTAAACAATTGCTCCATAGTCAATGCGCGAGCGTATTAATGTTCTGAATAACGTCATGCCGGTGTCCATATC
Organism: Gammarus roeselii; assembly: GCA_016164225.1. Classification (NCBI taxonomy): domain Eukaryota; kingdom Metazoa; phylum Arthropoda; class Malacostraca; order Amphipoda; family Gammaridae; genus Gammarus; species Gammarus roeselii. Next base: position 13,493 of record SDVV010019199.1, on the reverse strand, counting down.
GGCTCCGAATTTCAAGGATGATACGGAGAGGATGAGTCCGGTTGCTTTTTTTGCAGCGGGTCTCCAGGGCTGCAATATGAGGTCGCCATGTGAGTTTAGGGTCCCACACAATACCAAGGAATCTTATTGATTCTTCGTATACTAGCGGAGTGTTGTTTAGGTTTAGGGCTGGTTTTAGATGTAAGCCGGGCACGTGAGTGAAGTGCATGCTCTTCGTTTTGGGGGGCGTGAATCTGAATCCGTTTAGGGAGGCCCAGTTTCCGACTAGGTTAAGACATTTCTGGAGTTCCTGTTGAATTGTTAAGAGGCTAGGGTGCCTGTAGCTTCTTTGTAAGTCGTCCACGTATAGTGATGAAATCAATCTTCCGTCGCGCGGGAGAATGTCTGCTATCTGGTCGATCTTGAGTATAAAAAAGTGACACTGAGGACGCTTCCTTGGGGACGCCCATTTCTTGCGGATAGGATGGTGATAAGGTGTCGCCGACCTTAACCCTGAAGGTGCGACTTTGCAGGAATTGGTGGATTAATAACGTGGTAAGTGGCCTCTCAGCCCTTTGCGGTGGAGACCCTTCATGATGCCATATTTCCAGGTAGTATCGTATGCTTTTTCCATGTCAAAAAAAAATGGAAACCACGTGTTCTCCGCAGACAAATGCCTGTCTAATGTTAGATTCCAGTCTTACAAGGTGGTCCGTCGTAGAGTGGCGCGTGCGGCTGCCGCACTGGATGCTGTTCAGGCCTGCATGCGTATCAAGGTAGTCGACGAGGCGCGTATTTATCATTCTTTCCATGGTCTTGCTGAGGACACTGGTAAGAGCGATGGGGCGATAGTTCTGTGGGTCGCAGTGGAATTTTCCGGGTTTGGGTATTGGGATAATTGTAGATTCCCGCCATTGATCGGGAAAAAATGAGTTCGAGTAGAGTGTTGAGCACTTTTAATAAGTGGTCACGGGCGCCATCTGGGAGATTTTTGATCATGTTGATGTGTACCCGGTCCGGCCCAGGTGAGGTTTCACGTGTATGGTCTAGAGCGCTCTGCAGTTCGTGGAGGGAGAAAGGTTTGTTGTGGGCCTCTTCGTTTCTAGAAGTAGTCAAGATGTTCACTTTCTCGCAAGTTCCTCTCCCGTTGGAAGGCAGCCGTGTAGTTTGTTGATTGCGAAATTTGGCTAAACGTTTGAGCTAGTTAATTAGCGATCTCCGCGTGGGAAGTATAAGTTCTACCTCTGTCGGAAAGGATGTTAATAGGTCGTTCGGGTTTTCCCTGAATACGCCGAATTTTTTCCCACACCTGGGAGAGGGGAGTGTTTCGACTAATAGTGTTGACTATATGAGCCCAGCTTTCACGTTTCTTCTCCACTAGAAGTTATCGATATACAGCAGATGCCCTTTTCCACGCTACTCGGTTCCTGGGGGACCGTGTGCGTTGGTAGACATGGTATAGCTTTTCTCGCTTATCTCTTGCTTTTTGCACCTCTCGGCACCACCATGGTTTCGGAAAGAAGGTTGAAGGGGGTATATTGGGGAATGCTTGCCTCGGCTGCGGCTTGAAACTTTTCGTATAGTTGGGCGACGATTTAGTGTTCAGACGTGGTTTCGGGGATGTTGTCCATATCACTCCACGCGATGAGCGCCGAGTATTCTATCCAGCTGGCTTTCCGGTCATTGAATCGAAGTTCTTGTGGGACAGGGTTTCTAGGTTGGTTAGTGAGAAGCGATATGATGACTGGGTCATGATCGCTGTCGTGTGTTGAAGGCAGAACTCCCCAAACGAGTTGGGGTGCCAGAGTAGGGGAGCATATGGATAAATCGATGGCAGTTTCATTTTCGGGGGTGATTCGGGTGGGTTGTCCGTCGTTGAGAAGGACCAGGTTGTGATTGTATATGGTGTTAGCCATTATCACTCCCTTGGGGTCTGTTCTCATGCATTCCCATGTTTCATGGTAGCTATTGAAGTCTCCAAGGAGGAGCACTGCTGAGGGCAGTTGGTTTAGCAATTCGGTCATTAGTGCTTCCGAGAGGTCATGGCTTCTTGATGAGTAGATGGATACCACTGTTATTGGCCTTGAGACGCATATTTTTACGGCGATAGCTTGGAGTTCTGTCATCAGGGGAAGACGAAGGTGAGGTACACTTTGGTGAATCATAAGTGCCACTCCGCCGTGAGCAGTCACGTTGGTGTGGCCTTCGCGGCGGCGTACGATATATTGGGGGATTCTGAGGGTGGCGGTCTCTCGGAGTTTGATCTCCTGGAGGCCAATCACCAAAGGTTTATGGGTGGCGATTAGGGATAGTAATTCGTCTTTTTTGTTTCCGAGTCCCCGGCAGTTCCACTGGAGTATTTTGTTGGTCATTTTGAAGGCTGCTTGCACTCTGACCTTGATGATCTTGAGTGGTCACGTGATTTGCTGGAGCTTTTATGGTGTGCGTTTTTTTGAGTTTGCCCAGGGGTTTCGGGTTGGAAGTGTTCACGGGAGTGTCTGTCTTCGGTGGAAGGTGGTCTGCTGTGGTTGCTGCGGTCGCGGCTGCGAATGCTCTTGTGGGAAGACGAGGGTGTGTGCTCTCTGCGTTTGCTTCGTGAGCGAGCGCGCTCTTCTTCTGTGGTAACCTTTTTTATTTGTGTGGATGATTGTGTGGAGTGAGAGGTATTTGGGCTAGGTAATATGTCTGGTTGTGCGGAGGTCTCGCGTATGAGCTCTTCTAGATAAGAGCTGTCAGCCAGGCCATGATCGTTCTCGCTGATGGTGTGTTCATGGGTCGTGCTTGTTAACGGGGGATCTTGTCCCTCGCAGCGGCCTTCCACGAATGGAGCCACATTCGAGGCAGGTGGAGGTAGTTCTGGGTTTCGGTCCTGGCGGGCCGTTATTTGGGCTTTGTAACTGATCTTTTTGCTCAGTGGTGCCTGAGTATCGGAGGTTTCCGCATCTCTTTGTCTTTTGGTTTTTACAGTAGTGAGCCTTGCTGTGTGGTCAACTGTGGGAGATACATCCATCTCGTCGTCCTCCAGGTCTCTGCATAAATCGTTTCTCGAACTGTGCGTCTTTGGTGCGGAGCCGGTCGCTGGGCTGGGTGAGGAAGCACTGCAGCCAGGTAGGAGGGTTGGAGTCTTGTTATGATGTTGTTCTGATGTGTGGATATCGTCGGGGGAGCTTGGTTGGCTTGTCGATTTGACTGCTTTGGCATAATTGAAACGGTTTGGGTTTTTGTCTTTCCAGATTTGGATAGCTTGCTTCCGTGTAACTCTACGTTCATTTTGTGTGATTGTTATCTCTTTTTGGTCCATATGTACTGGGCAGTCGCGGTCGCTTGCCTCGTGGATGCATGAGCAGTGGTAGCATTTAGGTTGTCGGACTGTGCAGTCTTTTCTGTCGTGCTCGGGAGCGCATTTCTTGAAACGTTGGGGTGTGTGTGGCTGGCAGTATGCGATGACGTGGCCGTATTCGAGGCATTTTTTGCACATTGGGGCCATGTTGCTACTGGGTAAGTTTTGGTTCTTCCTTGTTCACCCGGGATTACTATGAATTCTGGTGCGTCGTGTCCCGGGAAGGTAATTTAGTATGCAGTAGAATTTGCGTTACGTGATTTTCTTCATGTTGCTTGACGAACTTTGGTAACTCCGTAGTCTTCAGCTAGACCTTCAGCGAAAGCACTGAGGTCTGTTGTAGGCGTGTACGGGAGGTGTATATAATCCGTTTGGTATCGTTGAAGGACGGATGCGTTTCAATTGTAACTTTGAGTTTATTTATGTGGGTAATCTTTTGTATAGTTACTTTGCTCACGTCCTGTGACGTAGGTCAGGTATTTCTTCCCCTGTCGTTGTATTTCTTTCGGTTTTCCTCCTAGTTGTTCGGTGAGTGACTTCATCATTATAAATGGGTTGGCTGAAAAGGAAACTTTGTTTGCACTACTTTCGTTGACAGTTATGAGAAAGTGGGTAGGAAATGGTGTCGATCTTCTCTCCCGGGTAGGAGGGTCATTTTGGGAAGAGCGCATCGAGACTACGGCCTCTCGTCGCCCGATCCCGTGATCTATCTGGCATTGAAGGAAGGATCGCTCTCTCTCTCTCTCTCTCTCTCTCCTCCTCTAGGCAGTCTCTTTGTTCGGTGTGGTGTCCGTCTACTTTGCAATAAAAGCCGTGCTGTTCTTCGGATTGACATGACTGGGGGTCATCGCGTTTGTCGTGGTCGTCTTGGGAGCAGTATGAGCATCTTTGCTTACCGTTACAGTTTCCTCTCGTGTGTCCGTATTTCTGGCATTTATAACATCGCATCGGACGTCTCTCAAATGGTGTAACCTTGGTTTTGGTGGCGCAGAAGGGAATGTCCAAATATTTTGGTGGAGTAGGGCAGTTGAATTTTAGTATTAGGGCTGTGGTAGTCGCTCTTCTTGGTGTGATCATCGGTGCAACCATTGCTTCGACAACGCAGTCCTCGTATTGAACGAGTCCAGTGATGTACTTCTCGATTTCCTCCTTCGGGATGTCCTCAACGTAGATCAAACATGAGCTTGTAGAGAAAGTCGGGTGTGGTTCTATTTTGCATGGCTTTCCACAGAGTCTGTTTATGGAGAAAATCGTGTCACTTTGAAGTTTTGTGTCTACTCTGATGGCAAAGCATTCGTCGCCGCTGGTGGCGACGCTCAGGACTGGGCGGCCAGTGAAAGAGCCTAACTCTTTTCGCAGAGTGTAGGGACAAATATCCGGTCTGTCGTTGGCGTCGAACTTGATCTTCAAGTGTTCTGGGAAGGTAGGACTATTTATGAACAAGTTGTGTTCATCGAATGGCGTGTTTTGCTTTCTCCTTGCAGCTCGTGGAGCTCGGTTGGGATTTTGGTGGGGTGTCGAGTTGTCGAAGTTATCGTCGGATGTAGAGGTGGAGGTATTTGTGTAAGTTGCGGGTTCTTCAGCTGGTTTGTTTTTTAATAGTTCGTGGATATGGAGGAAAATGGTCTTGACGTGACCCTCGAGTCTCGTTAGACGGTCGTCAATAGTGCTAGGTTCTGCGGCAAAAACTTCCGCCTCTCGCTCAGAGAGGCCGGTCGCTTGGCTCAGCAGATTCAATATTTCCTGAACGTTCTTGGTCAACTCGTCGATGCGGCCGTCCCTCCGGTCGTCGTCCGCCGAGGTGGTGCTGATCATCTTGGCGAGGCTGATGTTCTTTGCCGTTAGAATCTTGGTCTTCGATGCTCTGGAGGGGGTGCTGGTACCTCCCAAATGGAGTTTCTTTCGGCTTCCCATCGACCCCCTGGCTCACTCTTGCTGGCCTATTAGCTGGCTAAAGTGAGTTTAAAGTTAACGTTACACGACCTCAAATATTTAGTCAAAGCAAACGTGCGGTTTAAGGTCCCAGCACAAACTAGGGACCAATCTGTGCTATAGCAGGGGTTCTCAGTTATTATTTGGCACGGGAGCTTTAAGACACAAATTACAAATAACTAATTTGTCTAATCAAGCACTCAACATATATACATTCCTGTGTATGGGTTTTACTGCGTAGGGAGGGGGGAGCAGAGGTTCCAGGATTAAGAGGGACCTCATGAGGGTCCCACAGTTTCTCAAGAGGGTCTCAAGGATGTCCCAAAGGGCCCTAGAAGAGTCCAAGTGGATCCCCTCAAATCCTCCTTGTCATCCAAGTCCCCCGGGTCCTCCGAGTCCTGTGGGTCCCACGAGTACCCGCGATTCCTGGGTCACCTCGTCTCAACCCACCTCAAAAAATTATAAACAATGTAAAATTTATCATCATGAAATAAGGGCAGAAATAAATAAAAAGAGCCCACGAAATAAGAAATAAATAAATACTAAAATAAAGTGGTAATAATCTATAAAATGAATAATCATCCATCCACCAAAAGCAATTGGAGAGGAACAGTGTGGCTTTAGGAGCGGTAGATGGTGTGCCATGCACGATCAAAACTTTGCAGTGAGACAGGTCTGTGAGAAGTACCTAGCAAAGGGAAAGGATGTGTTCTGGACCTTCATGGATTTAGAAAAGTCATACGACGGGTTGACAGGGAACCGATGTGGAGGGTGTTGCTTTGTATGAAGTGGGCAAAATTATGTTGAAAGCGGTGCAGAGTTTCTAAGTTCGCAGCCGAGCATGTGTCAGAGTGTGAAGCGAGGGATGGTTCACAGTGCAAGTGGGTCTGAGACAAAGGCTGCGTGATGTCTCCATGGCTGTTCAATCTCTTACATGAATGGAGTGGTCAGGGAGGTGAAAGCGAGTGTGCTGGATTGTGGCTTTGAGCTGTTGGGAGCGAATGGGCGGAGTTGGCAGTTGCCGTTTGCGGATAATACGGCGCTAGTGGCGGATTCAGAGGAGAAGTATGTAGGCTGGTGTCCGAGTTCGGTAGAGTGTGTGAGAGAAGGAAGCTTCAAGTGATTGTGGGTAAAAGTAAAGTAATGAGATGCTCGAGGACCGTTGATGCAAGCAGAACTTGTGTCCTAAAAAATGGAGAGTTGTTGGAAGAAGTTTAGTGCTTCAAGTATCTGGGCTCACTTGTGGAGAAGACTGAACTAGTGGAAACTGAGGTGAAGTCACGAGTGAAGGAGGGGTGTAAAGTGCTTGGTGCACTGAAGAGTGTAAGGAGCTGCAGGACGTTGGGGATGGAAGCAAATAGAGAGCTGTACGAGGGTGTCGTTGTCATAACTGTGCTATACGGAGCAGAGAAGAGGGTTAAAGGTTTTCGAGATGAAATGTTAGAGGAGCATGGCTGGAGTGCCGCTGAGAGACAGGTTCACTAATGACGTGGTTCGAATCAGAACGGGGACGGTGAAGAAGTTGGAGGACCGAGTAGATTCGCGTGTTCTGAGATGGTTCGGGCACATGATGAGGATGGATGAAGGGAGATCGGTAAAAAAAGACGATGAAGGCGGAGGCGAGTGGACGCAGGCCTAGAGGTAGACCGAAGTTTGTGTGGGTGGATGCATAGTGTGAAGCAGGCGTTAGGGAGAGACTTGAATGTGGAAGTAACGTGAGAGCGCGCAATGAACAGGTGTGAGTGAAGAATGGTTGATTTTTGACGTTGCTCTGATGTGCTTTCTCGCCCTTGGCATCACGTTGTCGGGATATTTGTGGGTGGGGGGGGGGCCCGGCCATCATGGTGCGGCGGGAGTACACCAGTGAAAACTGTCTGGCCCTGCTGCTGACAATGGATCCTCGGACCACACTTGTGACCCAGAGTGTGAGTTGCGGGGGTACCGGCTGGACCCTTTGGTGCAAGAGGGCCAAGTTGTGTGAATATGAGGTGCGCCTTGCCGTCGGCCACCCCCCTCCTTCTAGGGGATTCGGCCTAGTATCTGTACCTGTGAATCAGCTTTTTTAAGCTAAGGTTGTTGAAAATAAAAATTGTAACTTGAGAAGACACGAACTTTTTAAAACCACACTTGTTATCAACTGATTAGATAAGAGTGGATAATTCTAATCGTGCATAAATTTCCATTACAATTATTACATGGAATGCACTCAAGACTGAAATCGAAATATTAACATAAAAATGGCAACTTAGCCTTCTGAACTGACAATTGATTAGATCACGGGCCCATCTCCACCATAGCATCGATGCGAATTTTCGTGTTCACAGTTGAAAATCATATAAAAATAATTGTACAGGGATCAATGGTTTCATGATTAGATAAGGGGGTCCATCTTCACCAGCGCTCTGCCGCAGCCTGGTTCCATAAGAACAACGAGCAAAACGACAAGAGTGATAAGATGTTAGTGAAGTATAATAACCACAGCAGCAAGATTGGCGTGACGAGGCTTCCTAGAGCGCTGGAGCCAAGTCCTTCTGGCGCCGAATGTCGAACCCGCGAACTCTTAAGGTGCTGAAGCCATATGGTCCCAGCACTGTCCGGATTGCAGTAAGACTGAATAACACACTACCTACCCTTCTTCAGAGCCCCATGTATTCGCAGTAGGCCTTAAGGTGCCGGCTACGCGCTCCAACACCTGATGAGGGGGGAGATGAAGACGAGACAGGAAACGTGGATCCCATGCATGAGACCTACATTAGGTGTAGGTAATTTCATGCATGAGAACAGCAAGAATAGAAAAAAAAGGAAGTCGTAGAGAAAAAAGTTGCATGAAAGATGAAGCGCAACTTGGCTTTTATTTGCCAATAGTTAGAATCGGTACGTTTGTGTTGAAGTGTGTGCGCGTGCGCGCGTGTGGGTGTGGAATGACTATTAGGAGAGTTGTTAAGGAGTCCGAGATACGTTGAAATCAATTTGAACTAAACATAAGATGCAAATGAGGTAATTGAAGTTAAGCGAATCAGGATTGGGGAGAATAGGAGAGATAGTGAAGGGTAAAGAAGAGGGTAGTCTGAAGGAAAATAAGGGTGTTCACCCCCCTGGTTGGGCCGTGACTCCGTGCGGACCATGAACCTAACAGATGCCTAGGGAGGGCAACAGTAGGGGGTCATTGTGTAAACGGGCTGGCTGCATGCTGCCTTCAATGAAACTAATTAATAAATTTAATAATGGAAGAAGATACATCAGAGCTACAATGCCATGAAATACTATACCACTCTATTCTCAACAAAAATAATGCTAGCTTACTCGACAACGCATTGGACTAAAATTTACAACTTTCATTCAAGCTTTCAATCAAACCAACTCCGATTTGTAAACGGTTGCTAAATACGCAAAAGCTCTTATAAATTATTACCACTTTCCAATGAACAATCTCCTCAATACATTTCAGTAGATCTTTTATAAATTGAGCTCACACTAAACTTTTTCATTTCACTATAGCGTGGATTGCAAATTATCCAACAAAGTCAGAGTAAACGCATCCTCTTTATGTTGCTGCTTTACGTCTGCAGACCACGTATGGAGGCAGACTCAGAATTATCTAATGCATAAGTTACCATTCTGAAGCACAAAAGAATGAGTATGAATGCCTCTCCACATATCGTTCAAACGCGTTTGCCAACAATTTCATTGTGAAGACACCAAACAGGGTGAAGCAAGCCAAACGCTAGGATCACAATTTCCGTTTACGTCCAACTCGCTCGACGTCTCAATCTTTCTCCAAAGCAGGATAATAAATTATCTAGGCACTTAAGTTGATATTATAAACTGCAATGAATGATTGTTTTTGGTATAATCAGAAAGGGCCAAATCATGAACCGCTCCTAGTCTGTAACAAAGTACTAGTATGTATTACTAGCTTCAAACAAATTATTAATTAGAGATAACAAAATATAAAGTGTGTGTTACTAGCGTCAAACAAGTTATTCATAGAGATACCAAACAAAATATAAAGTGTGTATTACTAGCGTCAAACAAGTTATTCATTGAGATACCAAACAAAATTTAAAGTGTGTATTACTGGCGTCAAACAAGTTATTTATTAGAGATAACAAACAAAATTTCACATTACTTCAAAATTGAGATGCACTGCGGCATGATCTTACTGTAGTGGGACAGGTTGAGTTTTTGCAAACAGCTGTAAACTGATTGAAAACACTTTTGGCTTCATTCGATATTTTCGAGGCCTCGTGCTCAAAAATAAATCAGATCGCGAACACCGGTTTACTGAGGCCCATCCCGTAGTCAACCGACCTCTTAGGTATCAATAACTGCACTACCAGTATTCAAACAAATTATTAGACTCATCTGTTAAAACGCTAACACGGTCAGGTACTCTGCCTTTGCTGCCACAGAAACTTCCTTACGCAGCACAACGGGCTGCACACAGACCGCACCTGATCCTAGCTTTCAGGAGGAAACCCAACGACCTCCTTTCCACACCCCTTTCAGATACGAGGAACCACCCTTTTTCAATGAGATTGTGTCCTCCCGACCCATCCCTGCCACTACCTACTGAACCGACGCCAAACCCAGTGGAATATACAACAACACATCGGTAGCACGTTTCGCTTCCCTCAACACCCCCATTCCTCAACCTTCAGATAATATCACTATGCATAAACAGATACACTCCACATCTGTTGCACTGGCTGATCATAGCGCCAACACTGTCATACAGTCACCCACCGGATCGGGATGTGGAGGAATTGGGGTTGCCCAGGAGTGCCAGGTTGAGGTTCGGGTGCCACACCGCCCTTCGGTCACACCAACATAGACTGGGGAACGCCACTTTCAATCTGTGCGTGCGGTACATAGGCACTTCCGTTATATATGGTCATGCACGTTATAACGTTGTACCCAGCTGCGGCATCCTGCAAGGCCAATCACGATATCACGTCGGTGCGTGATCTGTGGTAGCACCCGCGAAACTGTATCAATTTTACTCAGGGGAGTCTAATATAGGGGTCGCCTGCGTCGATCGTTAAACTCCCAACAGGCCCATGTCGGTGGGTATGCGCGCTCTCGGGCTGTGCGCTGGTCGTAGCTCTTCCACCACAGGAGGAGCTGGGAGCAATCAATAAAGAGGAAGTCCAAGTCCACCGGAGCTGCAAACGAGTCTGTTAGCTCCCCCATAGGGCGCGAGCTAACCCTGAGGTTACCTTCGGGAGTTGCATTGTGAAGCAACTCCCGAACCAGTTGTTCTGATGCAGTCAATAAAACCCAGTTAAATTAACCGATCTACTGAAACGGAGAGCTTTAGACTGAATAGCTTATTTTTTATAATTTTCTAACAACGGCATAACCTGACTGACAGAAAGGACTCTCCACGTCATATACGAGAAAACCATTTATTATCAGGGATCAGCTAGGCCCTATTAAAAAATGAGTTTCTTCTTGAAAAAATATATTCAAATAAACAAAATTCATAGGTATTTTTTGTATTGTTCAAGTTACTAGGTAGCTGCAAGGTCACTTTCCTCTTAATCGGCATGGTATTGAGAAGCTTACTCTTGGTTGCTTCACATAGATCAGACTAGATTATGGGACTCAGTCTTGGTAAGCCCCTCGTAGGCCCTTATGGCACGAAGTTCATCAATATTCTTATTATATGATGAAACAATAATGTTTGGTAAATAATGAATAAAATATTGTGGCATGGATGCTTTATACGTCTAGCATTAGTTTGGACGCAGTGACATGACAATCATATCGTAGCTATCTCATATTCAAGAAGAACTCAGGACAAAGTGAAATGATCATACTGTAGCTATCTCATATTCAAGATGGACTTTGGACCAAGTGATATGACAATCATACTACAGCTATCTCATATTCACGATAAATTTTGGATGAAGTGATATGATCATACTGTAGCTATCTCATATTCAAGATAAACTTTGGCCCAAGTGATATGATGATCATAGTGTAGCTACCTCATATTCAAGATAAACTCTGGACCAAGTGACATGATGATCATACTGTAGCTATCTCATATTAAAGATGAACTCTGGACCAAGTGGCACGATGATTATACTGTAGCTATCTCATATTTACGATAAATTCTGGACTAAGTGACATGACAATCAAGCCGTAGCTCTCTCATATTCAAGATGAACTCTGGACCAAGTGACATGATGATCGTACCATAGCTATCTCATATTCAAGCTTAACTCTGGACCAAGTGACATAGAACAAAAAAAAGAAAAATCTGTATTCATACACAAACGGTATGGTATTAAGTTTTCTTAAATCTATACAGAAATGTACACAAATTAACATGACGATCGTACCATAGCTCTCTCATATTCAAGATGAACTCTGGACCAAGTGACATAACGATTGTAATATAGCTATCTCATATTCTGGGTTCTCATCATTTCAATGATCAAAATATCCTTGCATTAGAAGTGACGCTGACGGGTGTAAGGCGCACCTAACAATTCTCCAAGCCCCCACATTGTCATCTCAATCAATTGAAAGCTGAAATTGGCAGAGATGTAGGATTTTTTTTTCATCTTGAAACCGTGAAATAAGAACTCTGGTAAAAAGTTACACCATACACGTTGAAAAACTTGGTTGATAAGAAGCTTACTATATACAAAGCTCACTGCAGTGACCGTCTTTGAACACGTTTATAAATAGGTATAAAATCTTAATGTTACAGGAAGGGTATCACCGCTGTACAGGTGGCTTTTTCCATGACTAAGAACTGCCTCCGGAGTGTCAAATAAAAAGTCTCAGTTATTGGCAACTGTGAATTGTGACGAATCAGCAACTTACCAATCTGCGACAGGTAATTGCATCAATAATTTTTGAAATGTTAACCCTGCTATACTATTTTCATCAAAACGCAGTAGCTAAAAGACTATGTGAGAGGTCCTACCATTACACTAAATGCTACCCTACCAAAACAATAGCTAACATGGTGTTATGTAATCTCTCCTAATAAATAGGGTGTTATGTTGTTTTGCCTTGGCATCTCTACTAGAGGATACTTCATCTCGCATGTAAGATAATGAAAGATCTTGGGTCGAACAAATAGTGAATGCACGCAATTGAGAAAAAAGAAATTCCTTTAGTAACCATGTCAGCATAAAAAATGAAGCCCAAGTAGCAATAAGTAGACTGTTATAACACAATATCAACACGCTGGAGAAATTTTACAGAACTAATCAAGGTAATGGTAATATACTAACAATATATGGGCTTGTTGAACATTGGAACAAGCCAGGACAGACCAAGTGCTTGATACCTGAAACCAGATGTCATGCACTAACCATTTGCAAGCTTTAAAAGATTAAGCTGGCCTTGACACTCAGATTAGATGCAATCTAATTTGCTCCCTTTGATGTCACGAGTTGTGTCCAGCACTTGCATAGGAGGGCTTGATTCAATACCGTTCATTGCATGACTACAAGATGGTGACGTCACGGCAAGCAAACAGAGGCAAATGCACTTTTCAAGCCTGTCCTCCTGACAACGAGCAGCAAAAGGCAAAACTGGTTCATAGATCATTTGTAACAATGATACCAAACGTCCTAGACCTACCGTTTCTCACGGAACCACAGTTGTTGCTAGTACTCTGAACAAGAGTAGATGTAGCTACTAGAGCAAGGGAGTTTACTAGCTATTCAGTTTAGTAGACGTGTACCATGCCATAGAGGAATGTCCAGAAGAGTACGTAAGTGAAGAGTCCAGAGGAGAGTCCTGATGTTAGCAGGGACTTTCTGCTGACAAAATACTGCTGCCACTGACTGCCCGCCTTGACTAGCAACAGCAGCCACAGCACAAACCCTGCCAGCAGGAAGAACACAAAGCCCCACACACTTGTTAGGCCCATGATCCCTGCAACAAAACAAAATCATTTTTATTATTTGCATAGCGTGGCCTACTTGCAGTGCTAGTCTCTGGTGCTGATGTTGGATGTTCAAGACATATGGAGACCAGAATAACAGTCTTTTCACTGTGACCGCTTCCATCAACCCACCCTCCAGCTGAAGTGGCAAAGGATGGATATATAGCAGCTACATAGCTAGGGATGTGATGAGGTATTGGTATCAATATATTTAGGTGGTAAGGTGGTATTGGTATAGACTGGTGGTATAGGCCCATTGTGAAGGTATTGCTATCAACAAAAAGTTGTTGGTGCCTGCAGATACTTTTAAATAGAACCTATATATAT
>SDVV010019198.1:0-13585 GCA_016164225.1 Gammarus roeselii | reverse complement strand
TGCAATGATCGTGTCCCGTTCATTCATCACTTCATGTGCAATGATCGTGCCCCGTGCATTCATCACTTCAAGTGCAATGATCGTGTCCCGTGCATTCATCACTTCATGTGCAATGATCGTGCCCCGTGCATTCATCACTTCAAGTGCAATGATCGTGTCCCGTTCATTCATCACTTCATGTGCAATGATCGTGCCCCGTGCATTCATCACTTCAAGTGCAATGATCGTGTCCCGTGCATTCATCACTTCATGTGCAATGATCGTGTCCCGTGCATTCATCAGATCACGTGAAATGATCGTGTCCCGGGCATTCATCGGATCGCGTGAAATGATTGACCTGTCGCGAGTCGTGATCTCATCACGTGCAATAATCGTGAAATTCACTAATGTGATATGGCGTGATAAATATCAAAAAGGCTGTATTTGAAGCAGGTAAGTGTGATAAATGGTGTGACATGGAAACAAAATTTTCGACATTGCTTCAGTCAACAACGACTAATCGCCGAATGAAACACTCTATGATAACTTTCATTTCAATATCCGTTAGATATTACAAAACCATTTTCTATACCGTACTGACGAAGATTCAGTTACCTCAATGGCACGGTGGTCTTGCAGCGGGGAGGTCGAGTGACTCTCCCTCTATGTTGGCTTCACTTATGCACCTATCTATTTAGGGTAAAAAATACTGTTTCTTGTGAGAGAGGTGTGGCAAGTGGTAGAAAGTCTAAAAGAAGCTTGGGCACTAGTACGAGTAGTGTTTTCCTATTGGGATCTGTTTGTCGTTAGTGTTACGGAGTTGAAGGAGATGCCCACTTGTTTTGTGTGGGTGATATTTATGTTAGGTATAGCAAGGAAGGTATCAGTGATAGCTCACGAAGCAGATAACAAGAGGAATGAAGAGAGGGATCATGTTTTGGATTTTTCTGAGTGAGCGCATAGAGAGTTCTGCACTTCAACAGAACGTCACAGTAATGGAGGACCTAAAGACGAGAGTTGAGAAAATTGGAGAGGATTTAGTATGGAGGTATGGCCTTCCGGATAGAGTCACAGTTGAGGGAACCAACCTGTGTGTTCAAAAACTAAAATGTCCATGCACAAGTACAATCGTGTAAGGATTGCCGTGGTAATGTGATAGAAAGAAGATACAGTCACAATGGAGGGAACCAAACAACGTGTTCATAAACGAAGATGTCCACAAGGGGGCACGGATTAAGATTGTCCGTGGTGGAGTGATGGAATGAGAGCTGATGAAGTTTTAGTTGATTTCCTGGAGAGTGATGGGTAGGCTGTTGAATGTGCAAGGGTTGAGAGGAGAAGGTGGATGAATATCTGGTCATCTACTGGTGGAAATAATTTAGAGTGGAGATGAGGTGGAAGTGGAACAGAAGATCCAGCTGGTGTTGGATGAGATATTTGACATTGTGGGAGGGCAATGCTTCGAAAACGCTGAGGAAGAGTGCGATGCCTTCAAAGAGGCGATAAATGTGTGTGGAAGGGTTGTAGAAGGAAGGGTTGCGAGTCTTGGAAGGATGAGTTTCAAATTGAAGTAACACAGTAAAGATGAACGTTTGAGTAGTGGTTGCTGGCGATGTCGGTGGTGGCCTATGACAACTATAGAGGAAACAGCAAAGAAGGGAAGCATGGGGTGATGCGAGCAAAGAGGGATGCTTGTTATAGGCACTGTGCACGAAATTTGAGAAAAACTGGAAGATGTTTTAGAAAAAGGTGATGAGAGCGAGGAAAGGAGGGACTAGGAAAGAAAAGGTAGGTAGAGATAGAAAAAAAACGGATGTGGTTGATGCGTAGTGGTTGGATATTTGGATGTCAGAGAGACTGACATTGCTGCTGTGGGTGGTGGTGCACGGATGCTAGTTCAAGAACAAAGGATTGTTACCGGCGTTGTTATGGAGAAGGCGAAAAAAGTGGTGAAGAACTTGAGAGCAGGAAAATCCTTGGTTTGTATAAAATCGAAGGCATAATGCTTGTGATGACTGTTGTGCTATACTAATTGTTATGACTGTGAGGATGCAATCATTTTTCATGAGCGCCCTGACCCATCAGTTGTCATGAATTGCGTTGATTATGATTGTCTTGATTGCCACTCGACAATGAATGTCGAAACTCATGGTAGAAACCCATTTGAGGAATAGAGACATGAAAACAGCAGAAGCAGGACAAGATGTTATAAACAGTCCTAGCTTTAAGATGGGGCACGGCCGTACATTCATCCCCTGCACAATGGGCAGCGTCGGCTCGAAGGTGATTTCAACGTAACGAAACCGGTCGTCTCCCGACCATCTACCTATAGGCCGCGCCTGGCCCCGATATGCTGCAGGCTCATTTCCGAGCAAGGCTGACGAATTATTCAGGGTTGCTGGTGCTGTCAACCATGACGTCCCATGCAGGAAATACAAGGGCATAAACATTAGAGCCCAGGCATTAACTTATCCTAGCCCAGGACACGGGAGAAAGACTTCGAAATGATCAACGAGCCAGACATTAATAACCGCTGGGTCATGGCGGACGCTCCTCCGGATTTTGTCTGCAAGATACCGTCAAGTATATTGTTTGAATGAAAGCATAAGGTATCATCTATACAACGATACATTTACCATACCTGATTTTTTTCCAGGGGTATTTCCGTGATGCCTTAAACGTATTTATCTTTTCAATGTCCAATAATTTCGCGTTGTCACTAGACCCCCGATTTTCAGAGGAACCATAGACCAGTTCCGGATAACAGTTAAGTGTAGGGCCAGAGTTGACACCTTTCTTTTCCAGCGTTTGTGGTAGCGTGACCGATCAAAGTCTTCCAGACCCACTTAGGCGAGCATTGCCGTCTAATCGTAACCGACATTCCGGGGATCCACGGCCAGGCTGCAAACAAAGAGCAGTGGATACACTTACGAAAGTGGAAAGCCATAGATTAAAAATGATGGTCTCCGACTAAGGGAGGTACAAAGAGCATCATGAAGCTACTGCAAGTGTTGCTAGTGTCGCACACAACATTACCCATTATTGACCAATTGTCGAGACGGTGTTTTTCGACAGCAGTGCTGCCGACGATACCGGACAGAGAAGAGAAGGACACATTATCACTTAACTGAAGATATATCTCTATCGCCCACTCTGGTTTGTATGTGCCATGCTACGGGTTGAAACAACAGGTTAAGATTTATTCATGGTGTTTGGCGTTCCTTAGTTACTTTAAATACTTTCACTGAAATGCAACAAATCCATTTATAGTAATCGAATATGAATGTGATTCTTGACTTATCTAGAATGTGGGACGTGAACAAATGATAGGATATAGTGGCCTTCTTAAGGTCCCTTCCAATGAGGTAAACAACTGCGCAAACCTATAAAATAAAGCCTTATTTGGTTTCAAGGTCCACTCCGGAATTGGAAATAAATATTTCAAGCACTAATAAAATATTTCAAAACTTGAATAACAACTGGATAAATATTTCGAATATCCCGAAGAAAGGTTGTGATTGGCTTTCTTTACCACGATTCCGACGGAAATAACTGATGTGTTGGTAGACCCGCCGACTGCGCTGTAGTCACACTCGATTACTCAATTGTGCCTGTGCAAGAGTTTGTTTATCACTGGAAAAAAATTACGGTGAATAGTTTGTTAATCTACGATCGAGCTACAAAACAACACAAGAATTATCAGTAAAATTTTGGAGAAAAAAATTATGTATTATGTTTCAATTCTATTCCTAGGTCAAAAAAATCGACATCTTTAAATGAGAAATGACAGAATTACAAAACAGAATCAGGTAATTAATAAATAAATATAAACATTGATACTCCTAACACTCTCAACAACTGCACGCACGCTAGTGAATTTACACGGTAGTGAATATGTTAAATTTCCAATTGAAAAATAACAATCTTGAACAATTATGATTACACAAGACGATCGAGTTGTATATCGGAATTATTATTGTCCAAGTTCCACCACCTTACGTTGACCAGGTTGGAGCTTCCGCATCAGTTGATATTCAAACATTGTTGCCCTTCTTGACAAACCCGTAGCCTTGTTAATAAAAGCGCTGCGTGTTGTAGATGGAGTGCAGTGAACCTGTCATCACTTTAATAATACAGTAATTCAGTAATAATACAGTATTAATACAGTCAGTATTGAGCATATGCAGTGAACCTGTTAGCACTTTAATAGGCATTAAAACCCACGGGTAACCAAGTTTGAAAAGCCATTACCGCATTAAACCCACTCATTGATTAGGTTCATCAATGGTTAATGAAATGGCTGGTGTGGTTTAATACTCAGCGGATCGAATGATAGGTCATTGACTGGTATTTGAATGGCGTCAACCTTAGCTGGGTCCACATTACCGAAGTATCTTCAACCCAGGCGGAGATTTTTTCCATGAATCAGCATGTTGTTATGCCAGAGACTAGTACAGTAATTAGAGTTGTCAATTCCCAGTCAGAGGAAATTGTCCTCTAATCGATCAATCAGTGAAATCGTGAACTAATCATGAACAATATGAGAAGGTTGTCGGGGGCTAATCGATGTCCGCCGAATAGCCAACCTTACTTCCTGACTGGGAATTGATAACTGAAAGAACTCTTCCGATGTTTATCACAAATGAGATTGGAGCTGAACTGTCTACTCACTTAACAGCCTACTCACTTAACAGCCTGCTCACTTAACATCTAACTCACTTAACAGCCTACTCACTTTACAGCCTACTAACTTAACAGCCAACTCACTTAACAGCCTACTCACTTAACAGCCTACTCACTGAACAGTCTACTCGTTTACAGCATACTCGCTGAACAACCTACTAACTTAACAGCCTACTCTCTGAACAACCTACTCGCTCGACAGCCTACTCACTTAACAGATTGCTCACTTCACAGCCTACTCCCTTAACATCCTACTCTCCTGACAGTCTACTCACTGAACAACCTATTCGCTCAATAGCCTACTCACTTAATTGTCTACGCACTTAACAGCCTACTCATTTAACAGCCTACTCACTTCACAGCCTACTCACATAACAGCCTACTCACTTAACAGTCTATTCACTTGACAATTTACTCACTTAACAGCCTACACTCAACAGCATACTCACTTAACAGCCTCCTCACTCAACAGCCTTCTCACTGAACACTCTACTCGCTCAACAGCCTGCTCACTGAATACCCTACTCGCTTAACAGCCCACTCTCGCAATAGCCTACTCACTTCACAGCCTTCTCACTTAACAACCTACTCTCTTAACAGCCTACTCACAGAACACCCTACTCGCTTAACAGCCTACGCACTTAATAGTCTACCCAGTTAACAATCTACTCATTTAACAGCCTACACACGTAACAGCTTACTCACTTAACAACCTATTTACTTGACAATTTACTCACTTAACAGCCAACACATTTAACAGCATACTGGCTTGACCGCCTAAACACTTAACAGTCTACACAATTACCTGCCTACTGACTTAACAACCTACTCGCTTAACATCCTCATACTAAGTGACGAAGTGATGAAGCAGCAACACATTGTTGCTAACACGATGAGGGTTGAGATTGTTGTAAGCATTGTAGAACTGTTGGTAATACGATGAGGGTTGAGATTGTTGTAAGCATTGTAGAACTGTTGGTAATACGATGAGGGTTGAGATTGTTGTAAGCATTGTAGAATTGTTGCTAACACGATGAGGGTTGAGATTGTTGTGATCAATGTAAAACTGTGCTAACACGATGAGGGTTGAGATTGTGGTCAGCATTGCAGAACTATTCCTACCACGATAAGGATTGAGATTGTTGTAAGCATTGAAGAACTGTGCTAACACGATGAGGGTTGAGATCGTTGTGTGAAATATAGAACTTTTGTAAAAAATGTTATTATTGAGCCTCTATTGGTACATGAGAGTATGTCTAACAGAAAACCTTCGTCGTGACGCTCTGTCTGAACAGACAACCGAGGCAATTAAAAGGTCAGAAGGCACAGCATATTTAATTATGATGTGCTCATTATTCGCATATGACATAGTGTCAACAGGAATGATTGTTTTCCTACTCTAATGATTTTATTGGTTTTACACTGATACAAAAATCATTTTCAACGCACTAATTTTAATTTGAAGGTTCTCAATGAATACGAAATTATCCTCAATCGAACCTGAATGAGAATCAAACCACCCTGTGGTAGTTAGAAAAAAATACCAAGTGGACCTAGAATGGCAATTCTTCACCAGAAATTACACATCACACCTTCCCTACGCTCAGCACTGAATCTGTTTTTCGGAACTGCTTACCACCGCATTACATTAAACGGAGTTCAAGTTAGAGAAACTTTTTCCCATATTGCCCCAATAAATGGAACACATGGATGATAATGCACTTTTTTTGGACAATATTTATATCAGCCATATATTATTTCGCACCTTGAATGTTTTTTTAAATGATCACGAATGTACACATAGCAAAACTATACTTGTATGAAAAAGAAATCCTGTTGAAGGTAATTTTTGGGAGGGTTTTCATCAATAAATGTTGATAAAATCCGCTAGATTGAGATGTACTCACCAGTCAAATGAGGGTGTCGGCTTTATTTTACGTTCTATGTAAAAATATAACCTGATGTAATTTACAACATGCAACAGCATATGAACAATGATCAAAAAGTTGTTATTTTTTATTCTATTCGAAATCATCCGATATACATCCGAAAGTTTTACGCTTCAAAATTAATTTAAAAAATGTTATTTAAATGTTGCATGTACGGGACTATTAATATGATAATATACGAACAAAAGCAACAGTCGACACTACTTGTTTATAGTGAAATGTTTGAAAGAAAACAGTAACAGAGTTCATCACGCAATCAAATAGACTCCTTCTGTACAGACTACGTTCAAAAATAACTTTTAATAGACTTTTTCTATCGTCCCGGGGGTCAATTTACGAGTTTCTTTGCTTAGAAACTTTAGCATTGGATGAATTGTTAACCAGAGTCGATTATGATGATACAGTATTATCATTCTGGTAACACTGAAGAACTCTGTTTACGATGGTCAACTTCAGACACTTCTGAGACGGGTTTTTATTTTTTGGATTCAGAATGCTCAATCCTAATTTTGAGTAAAAAGTAAATGCAGTTCGATCTGCTTTGAAAAGAAAATATTGAAAAACACAGCTTGACGTGAGCGTGGATCGGCACCCCTTGTATCTTGTTCTACTTTATCGAAGCAGACTCGGAGGTCTAGATTAAAAGTTACCATTTCTGAAATTATACATGCATAGAGTATAATCTGTTAGTAACATTTTTTTATAGTGTACAAAAAGCGACGCCATTGAATTTTAATTTCCATATCAATTAAAAATCAGGTTTATCTCTCCTGACGTAATTTTGAAGTTAATAGCTCGTTCGAGTCCCGTAACATCCTGCACTAACAAATGGTATATCCAACTGTTGGTCTGATCAGACACTTGCAGATGTGAATCCCTCATTAGAATCTAGACAATTTTAGCAAATCTCTCTAAAGAGACGCTGTTTCCCGAAATCTTTGGATCCATTGTTACTGCTGGGAAAAATGGTTTTATAAAAGGGAAGACTCATCACAAAAGAGCATTGAAAACATTTGAGAGAACTCCAATCATCTTAGCTCAATGATAATTACACGCGCTGTGGTCATTCTTCAAATGGAAGAAGAACGTCAAATGTGGTCAAACGTGGCCGTCAGTATTTGTGTATGGGTGTGCATGCGAGCCTTGCTGTCAACAATCATTAACCGTTTGTTGCATGTATCATCAAAACACGCACACAAAACAAACACACCGCCCAGACAGGCTGGAGACTGGAATTAGAAGGGATGAGGCAGTAGCAAGTACAGCAGGTTCAATGTGGTAAAAAACACGGGGTCATTAATATCATGTTCAAATCGAGAGTGGAGCGTGGGGACCTATGATATCATGTTCAAATTAGGAATTGAGCGATGTACCTAAGATATCATGTTCATATTAAGAGTGGAGCGATGGACCTATGATATCATGTTCAAATTAAGAGTCGAGCGAGGGGATCTATGATATCATGTTCATATTAAGATTGGAGCGAGGACACCTATGATATCTTGTTAAAATTAAGAGTGGAGCGAGGGGACCTATGATATCATGTTCAAATTAGGAGTAGAGCGAAGGGACCTATTAGATCATGATCAAATTAAGAGTGAAGCGAAAAGACGTATGATATCATGTCCAAATTAAAAGGGGAGCGAAACAGTACCAGCGGTACCAAGAGCATGATGTAAGTGAAGGAATGGTACCAGATTAAACAGATAAATATTGGAAGTGATGGAAGATTAAACAAAATACTAGAGCGGGGAACTGGTTCCAGAACTACAAGACTAAAATGTCTCCTGGTACAGTAAAGTAAACATGAAAATAGTTTTCTAAATGTCGTGTTTTCGACTTCCTCAAGAATCGTCCACAATTATTACTGCCACGTTTATTTAGTAGCAATGCTCAAATATAAACACCGGATTGCAATTCATCATAAAGATCATATTATCCTGGCAATTTTATTTTTCCTATCTATATGTTGATTACCCTTTAACGGACTCCCTTCACTTATGTACATTATTCTTGTGCTAATAAAATTTCATATTATGAAACTAAACTCAAGCGTAGCTAAGCACTCATTGAACTGTAACCAAATCGTCCAATCCGTGCCTACACCACCCATCCATGCATAGCCAGAACCTCCGCTCATCTACGTCCCCAAAGGAAGGCCGTATTATTATCACATGGTCTAATAATTTGTTTTAATCTAATCTAAACTCAAGCCCAGCCGCGCATACCTCAATGATCTGCAGTCAAATCATCCACTCCGCGCCTATACCACCCTTATATAACCAGAACCTCCGCTCATCTACGTCCCAAAGGGATGCTGTATTACTCCTCCAGGATCTAATAGCTTTGATCTAATCGTAAAAGTTGCCGAGCTACTAAGTGCTGCCTAATGGAGGTACAATTTCCTGATAAAAGTACACACTTCAGAGAATTATGCTAATGAGGCATGATACCGAAAATGAACGGTGTGTGTAACGCGGCAACAGAGCCACGAGGTGCAACAAACGATGTGTTATACATGGTAATAGATTCCTTGAAAGGAGAAAAATGATTAAAAAACCACGGCAAAATGTATCACGGTGAAAAAGACATGAAAAGTAACAAGCGTTGAGTGAAGAAGGTAACAAACCAAAGGAGAAATAAATGGTGTATGTAACAAGGCAACAGCGCCCTGAGATGAAACAATGGGTGTCTCATACACGGTAACAGAGCTTTGAGGGTTAGCAAACGGTGTGATTCACACGGCAACATCACCTTGTGAGTAAAAACGGTCACATAGAGACAGATCTCTGAGGAGATACAAACGGTTTGGGTGACGTGGCATCAGAACCCTGAGACTATAAAAACGGTTTGGATGAAGTGACATCAGAACCCTGAAAGGATAAAAATGGTTTGGGTCAGAACCCTGAGAGGATAAAAATGGTTTGGATGGGGTGACATCAAAACCCTGAGAGGATGAGAACAGTTTGGGTGTCGTGGCATCATAACCCTGAGAGGATAAAAACGGTTTGGACGTCGTGACATCAGAACCCTGAGCGGATAAAAATGGTTTGGGTGACGTGGCATCAAATCATGAGAGGAATCGAATGGTTTGGGTGGCGTGGCATCAGAACCCCTAGAGGATACAAACGGTTTGGGTGAAGTGGCACCAGAACTCTGAAAGAATTAAAATGGTTCAAGTGGCATGGAATCAGAACCCTGAGAGGAAACGAATGGTTCAGATAACGTGGCATCAGAACCCTGTGAGGGTACAATAAGTTTGGGTGACGTGGCATCAGAACCGTTTGAGGAAACGAATGGTTTGGGTGACGTGGCATCAGAACCCTGAGAGGGTAAAAACGATCTAGGTAACGTGGCATCAGAACAATAAGAGGATACGGTTTGGGTGACGTGACATCGGAACCCTTCGTGAAAACGAATGGTTTGGGTCACGTGACATCAGAACGCTGATAGAATACAAACGGTTCAGGTGACGTGTAATCAGACATTGAGAAGAAACGAATGGTTGGGTGACGTGGCATCAGAACCCTGAGAGGATACACACGGTTTGAGTGGCGTGGCATCAGAACCATTCGAGGAAACTGATGGATTTGGTGACGTGGCCTCAGAACCCTGCGAGGATACAAACGGTTTGCGTGACGTGGCATCAGAACCCTGAGAAGAAACGAATGGTTTGGGTGACGTGGCATCAGAACCCTGAGAGAAAACAAATGGTTTCGGTGACGGGGCATCAGGACCCAAAGAGGAAACGAACGGTGTGTATGTCACGGTACGATAAACTGGAAAGAAGTGGGGGAGATCATACACCTTTTGGTGTATGATCTGCCATTTGTGTCCGCCGTCGTCGATCGGGCCCTTCCATTTACCCGTATTGGCTGGTCTATGAGCCCACTCACTATTAAAATTGAAAGGTCGGAGTTCTCAGCTGCGGGGGCAATGTCACACTAGAAGGGTCTAATGACAAGATACGGCATTAGGCTCACAGTTTTTTTACGTCAACCAATTAGATATTGACTGATTACAATGAAAAAATTAAAATATTTCTTTCAAAATGGATAAGGCAGCAAACAATCAACAACTTATCGGGTTCAAGCTACTACCGTATCCAGGTTACTATATTACTCTGAATTTGCTTTCTTGATAGCCAGAATTGGTCTTGCCCGCGAGCCTGAATTCATTATTATATTTTTTTGTTTCGTACCTTACCTCGACTTCCGTTCAAATCACACCATCGTTTGTTTTGTTTTTTTCCTATTTCGGAAATATAGAGTTGCTTATCTTTGTTACGTCTCTACAGAACCTGATGAATAACAGTATTCATCATATGCTGTATCAGTGCATAAATACATTGCTGAGATGAGACCAGTCCTCCAACCAAACTACTGCATATTTTTACCAACTCTGCTCGAAACAACTCTAAGCTGTTGCTAGATCGTTGTAATAAGGTAGGACTCGTTGATGAGGTTCACGTTATGTTGATTGTTACAATAGCCCTAATCTTATGGTAGCTGTAATGGCAGCATTGCCACTCTAAGAGAAGCAATATTGGCTACATTGAAGCCCAGATCATCATCATTGCCAGCGATGCAACGTATACGATGCATTAACACTGGCAGCAGTTCCAAAGAGTGCCGATGCACTGGTAGCAATGTCACGTTAACCATGCATGAACACTGGCAGCACTACCATACAAAGCATCACCATTTGTAGCAATGCCACACACACAAAGTAGTAATAATTACAACACTGCCGTACAGTGCAGCAGAGCTAGCAGCAATGACACGTACACATTGGAGCAACCTGGATACGTTGCTAAGCAATTCGGCAGCATGGGCCGCAATCTCATGCAGACGATTCTTCAACACTGACAGCACTGTCAGCACTTCCACACAGTGCGACGGCCTTAGCAGAACGGCCACATATTGCCCTGCAGCACTGTCACACGATGCACCAGCACAGTTACACAGTGTACAGGAACGGGTAGCACTGCCACACGATGCACCAGTACTGTTACACAGTATACAGGAATGGGCAGCACTGCCACACGATGCCCCAGCACTGTTACACAGTGTGCAGGAACAGGCAGCACTGCCAGACGATGCACCAGCACAGTTACACAGTGTACAGGAACGGGCAGTAATGCCAGACGATGCACCAGCACAGTTACACAGTGTACAGGAACAGGTAGCACTGCCACACGATGCACCAGCACAGTTACACAGTGTACAGGAACGGGTAGCACTGCCACACGATGCACCAGAACTGTTACACAATATACAGGAACGGGCAGCACTGCCACACGATGCACCAGAACTGTTACACAGTGTACAGGAACGGGCAGCACTGCCAGACGATGCACCAGCACTGTTACACAGTGTCTAGGAACGGGCGACACTGCCACACGATGCACCAGCACTAAGAGCAGTGTCAGGCACTAGCCTGCTTCGGCAAACAGCAAACAGGAGTCAAAAGTCGCGGTAATAAAATAACACAGCACAATCGCAAATTTTCCAGTTTCACACAATCTATCGTCTTTTTTTACAGATTATCGTAATGGATCAGCAACCGCATGTAATTTTCGCCCCCTGTGTTGTAACCTGTGTCGTCAACCTGGTCAATAAACAGTAACCGTGTAGGTCAAGAACACAATAAACGAAATGGGAATGTAATTTTAGGAAAATGAGTTCTCCGTCACGTTTCGTCATATAATAAAGGGTTTGAATTAATAATCAATCAACATGAAGAAACATCCAAGGTGTACTACTTCCCTGCCTATCAACACAAAAACGAGCCTTGTAGCCTTCTCCCGTATGAGGCTGGACGTGTTGTGTTTACTCGCCTTAGCTAAACTGTTGCAGAAGCTTTCCGGCTATCAGTCCCTCCATCCATTCCATCCCTCCACTCTTCGCTCCATCCTCTGCCTCCTTTTGTTCCACCCTCCCAAGCCAATGGTCGGCTGTCTGCCTTAAATGCCTCTTCCCTAACGCTGTTTGATCAGCCCTGTTTGCCTCCTTCCCGGCCTCGATTCTCGCTGCGTAATAAAAGCCTCGCTGCAGCTGTTCCAGGCAAAGATAATTTTTTTAACTTGAGACCTGCTCGAGAAAGCTAGCAATGTTTAGGGGAGCTGTAGTGCAACTTACCATTGCAAATTGGTTAGAAAAGACCGCTGGAATCGGAGATGTGGAAGCTGGGGGCTGGATGAGGGGGATTGGGAATTGGTATGGATGACCTGACACCCGACGAAAAATATTGCGCGATGGGGCAGTTGAAGACTTCTACAGTGGCAATGAAGATCCGTGTGACTACTTGAATAGAGTTTCTTCAGGAATCGCGCCATTCAGCTCTGCGTGTGGTGCCCGTAATGCAATTGAGTTAAAATAAGACCAAATTCTATGCACAACTCTGGAGTAATAAGCGTAACTGATCTATCTTGCTTTTTCGGGGAAATAATCGTGAAAACAAAAAACTAATGTAGGCGTCAGAGTACCCTTGTACCGCAGCCGGATTTAAATAAAAAATGATTGATCTGTAAGGGGCTACGTGCTCGTGCAACCGGCCATCCGCTCGCAGTTGGCTGCGATTGGTTCGTTTGAACAAAAGCAACAAAAAATATTGGTGGCAATGCACATTGAGTCATTTGCCTGCTAGTTTGAACTCACGCCCGAGCTAACATATGTAGATCAGTGATGAACACTGAAACGTGATCAGTACTGAACACATAAGCCCGACAGTGCTGAACACTGAAGCCCGATCAGTACTGACCACAGTAGCCCGACAGTGATGAACACTGAAGCCCGATCAGTACTGAACACAGAAGCCCGACAGTGCTGAACACTGAACCCCGATCAGTACTGAACACAGAAGCCCGACAGTGCTGAACACTGAAGCCCGATCAGTACTGAACACAGAAGCCCGACAGTGCTGAACACTGAAGCCCGATCAGTACTGAACACAGAAGCCCGACAGTGCTGAAC
>SDVV010019197.1:0-13586 GCA_016164225.1 Gammarus roeselii | reverse complement strand
GTGTGTGTGTGTGTGTGTGTGTGTGTGTGTGTGCGCAGCGACTATTAGGAGAGTTGTTAAGAAGGAGTCTGGGACAAGTTCAAGAAATTTTGAACTAAACGTACGATACAAATGAGGTAAATAAAAAGTCAAGCATATCAGGATGGGGGAGAAAAGGGGAGATAGTAAAGGGCGAAGAAAAGGGTGAGTCTGGAGGGACCTCCCCGGTTGGGCCGTGACTCCGTGCGGCCCGTGAACCTAACCGATGCCTAGAAGGGGGGCTGAAGGGAATAGAATAGCTCACTAACTGCAAATATTAAGACTACCGTCATACCACCCAAGACACTAAGGCATTAACTTCGGTCACGGGCCTGATACGAGTGAGTGCTTACCTTAGCGCCGTTGGGTATGAGGCAGAGGAGTGGAGGCAGCACCATTTCGCAGAGATGGTCAACGCGATGGTGAAGCTCCTGAGACAAGTATGCTACGGTGATGCATGCTTCGCGCACCACCTGTGATCTGAAGAGACGCATAGACATTTCAGTATAAACAACTGTGAAGACGATCGACCAGTAAAATATCTTCTACATCACATAAGAAGTACAAGATATACCCTCCATTCAGGAAGATAATAAGAATGTTTTAGTGGCTGTCACGTTGGTTAGAGTCTCGTTAGAGCGTGACAGCCCCACCTCGCCGGTGAGGATTGCGCCTTGTGTGCCATCTCTGCGGTGTTGATGTGGACGCAACCTGTGCGTTGACCAGCCTTCGGGCCCACCGACACTTCCATGACACCAGAGCCACGACATATACCCTGCATTGTTTTTCATGGACAAGTGAATAATCCCCATCATTTTTACCCTACAAAACATTCCTGTTCCACATGAGGTTATCTCTGCACGCGTCTAGTTGGTGCGTTGTAGTGTGGCTGAGGGACAGGAACACTCTGCAAGTTTCAATGTTCTGGTGTCGACAATTAAAATTATACCGCACAGGTGGCCATTTGTTAACTGCCACACAACCCACAAAGTTAATTCAGATAGCAACAAAAACACTCTACCCCACCACTAAGCCGCCACCCATTTCTCGTTTCCCACCTCCCTTTGTCTCAACACGCGCGTGTTGGAGGGTATCGAGGGTTTCGGGCGTGTGCTGGCGCGGTTTCCACTACCGCAGGTGGAAACCGGGGCTAAGCAACAACAACGAGTGTATAGCATGGCTGGGACTTTTGGGATATGAAAAGACCTGCACCTCATTAGCACCAGAAGGCAGTTGGTCCACAATTTGCATTGTGACCAGGCCCATATTAATTTGACCAATCATGTAGCTATACACAGTACCAATAACATTTCAAATGTGAAATAAGCGACAAGTAAGTCTTTTCTGACGCTGTCTCACACCAAGAATTGAACTAACTAGCCGGCCGGAAGAGGTCGTAATACACGTACCTGAGGTCCTTAATGGACTGACAAAAGGCTGGCTCGAGCAGTCTGAGATGAGGGAAGAACTCCTCGTAGTTTGGGCCGCCAGCGACGATGACACTGCGAACCTTGCGGAGCTGAAGGTCAAGATGCGAGGCATGAGGATCAGAAGAGGCGTTGACGAAAATCAGCAAGAGTAACACAAACAAGGAGATTGCAATTATGTAAAAAGGTTGAGGGGATACATAACTATGGTTTGTTTCACAAGAGAGATTTTTCCATAGACCAATAGATTGTTCATGGTGAAATATTTCTTGAGTTTTATTTGGCCTTACCATCTCGACTCTTTTGTCCCATTCGGTGGTGGGGTTGATGATCACCTCCCTGATCTTGTTGAGGACCTCGTCCATCTCTCGGACGCTGTACAGATTCACCTTCGGGCAATCTTCAAAGGCACTGAAGAAGTAGCTCTCATCGACGCTGCCAGCAGCTGTTACGAAAAACATGGGATAAAAGGTACGGTTAGGTTAAAGCATGGATGACAGCGTTGCTTGTATGTTAAATGAACAACAGTGAGGTGGTTAAAGCAGCGACCAAAGCTCAGGACACTCTTGATTGTATACAATGGTTGGAACTGATTGATGGGACTGCAGAGGTTTTAATAACGTCCCTGAGTAGTACTTAACCATCACAAGAGCTCTGAGCGAGGCCTATAACTCAATTGAACCCGGGGGCAACACAATCCGAGATAAATGCTCTCAAGTAAATGCCAATTCATTACCAGCTTTTAAAGCCTTAGGGGCAATGAGGTCATAATAACTAAATAGAGAGAATTAGCATCACGTTCGCTGTTAGGTTTCAAGAGATTTATCAACTGGATTGAGTTATAGCTATAGCATGAAATGGGTACGGGTCGAGCATATCAACTGGTTATCATGACACTTACGAAGGACGCTTCATTAGATAATTGATTTAAAACTAAAACGAAAGCAGATAATGTAATCAACACTCATGAAGAAAGTATGCAAAAAAATGTACAAACTGCAATAGAGGTCACCATTAACAGACTGGTACATAATAACACTGTTTAACATTTAATCTCGACTACAATTGGCAGAGAAGAGAAGTCCATCGTACCTGAGCTGGAAGACGATCCCACTCGCCCCCTCGGTATGGAGGGGTTCCTTTTGACTAGACCCCCTCTCGTGGAGGATCCTCCGCCCCCGCCTCCCCCTCCCTCCCCTACATCAAGAAGCAAAGGCCGCAAAAAAAGTTGGATAGGCTCACAGGTTGTTAGAGAAGCGGACATACAACAGAGGATGGCACATTAGCCGCGTTAGAAAGGCGTGGACATAATATTGCGTTCGTGGCGGATGAACAGTTAATAACACGTG
Organism: Gammarus roeselii; assembly: GCA_016164225.1. Taxonomy (NCBI): domain Eukaryota; kingdom Metazoa; phylum Arthropoda; class Malacostraca; order Amphipoda; family Gammaridae; genus Gammarus; species Gammarus roeselii. The sequence continues at coordinate 10,792 of SDVV010019197.1, read as the reverse complement.
AACAATAGCAATTGCAATTATGGACCCCAGGGCAATAGCAGTTTAACTCAGGATTTGCGAGAAAACACTCGAGCGATGGCAGTTGTGATGAGATAAGCCAACATAGACGACCAGGCATTGTTAGTTCGTATCGAGCACGCAAGGGATACCATGCACATGACAACACACATCAAGAATCAAATAAGCGGTCCATTTTAGTGCGAGGCAAATCACACGCCGCGTGATTCAGTATTGCAAAAGCCACGTCCGTAGAGTCCAGCGACAAAGTGGACGAGTGTTCCCAGGGAGGGTGAGGACATTTGATCGCAACGAGTGGGTTGGGTATTGGGGGCCGTCGAGCGTCACAGCGTCCCATGCAGAGCAGCAGAAGAGGGTACCAGCGACAGGACGGGTTGGGCCGATGCCGTCCATCGGTGGATGGTGATGGAGATAACATGTTGTGCCAGGATCGAAGAGCATGGAACGTAGGGTGTGGTGAGATGGGTTGGTGATGGAGTAAGGTTGGAGTGGGACACATTGGAACGAGTGTGTTGGCGGGGTGATGCGAGTGGATGTTATCATAGAATGGAAGATCACCCGTCATCGTGTTGTTAATAAAGGTTATGCAAAGAGGGATGAATAAGTGGTGTGTGTGTGTGTGTGAGTGTAGGTGTGTGTGTGTGTGTGTAGGTGTGTGTGTGTGTAGGTGTGTGTAGGTGTGTGTGCGTGCGCAATGTAGGGGAGGCGTTCCACGCAACATTGCAGAGAAGGTGAGAAACGACACAAGTTAGTAATAATGCCTACCCACGAGGGGACAACAAACCTAACGAGCGTGAGATGTAACAGGATGATGTGGTCTAAAAATCACATGCAAGACCCGTTAGGGTTAGTGGGGACAATGACAACATAAACAATTTCAACACGTTGGCAATCTCAAAAAAGTGGTAACTGTTCTCACACACATAACCGCACACTTGTTTGCTAGCAAGCTGTCACAACCAACATTATGAGCAATTTAAAACCTGGTGTACCATAAGATCATTTGTTTATTTAGCAGTAACGAAATAACACTAATGAAACCGGACATGGTGCATTCAAGTCTCAATAAAGAACCTTGATCATGCAGGTTGGATTGTAAAATTGTAAAATTAAAGGCATTTTCAAGGTTTACTACAATTTTAAATTGAATCCAAAACTTTGCGCCCAGCAGGCTCTTGGGTCCACTAAAGCTGTTGTTGTCATTACTCGAGTCCCTCCATCCGACACACCTTCATGACAGCATGCAAGACTTGCAAACTCTACGTGAATGATACATGGATTTTTTTCTGTTCCTGACATAAATAAAAGGGGATCACAGGCATAGCAAGTTTTTTTTCGTGAATTAGTTTTTGGTTTCTGGGAATGGATAAATTTTAACACAACTTCGAAGAGCTTTTCCCCCCATTTTGTCTCGTTGAGAAACGTGATGGACGTGGATGGGCGAGGGTGAGCGAGGACCTAGCAATTATGACGCAGCACGGATAAACCAATGAAAGCTGTCGGGCCTTGCTGCCGAAACTGATCTTGGACTCCGCTCCTGACCCAAAAGTTCGTGTGGCGGGGTCCTTGCAAAATCTTTTGGAGCTAAAGAAGTAAGTTTTGAGCTGTGTGTAATTGCATGAAGGGACTGAGAGGTGCATCTTGCCGTCGGCCACCCTCTACTGGGGGTTACGGCTTCGCTTCTGCATCTGCCTCTCCATTGCTCAAATTAACAAAAAACACCGTATACCCAGATCTACATGTTGGGTTTTCCGAAATTCACCTCTCGTTCTTCGAAATTCAGGTTTTGAACATGGTTGTCCTCAATTGGCTTTGTTGAGTACTTTTGATGGGGATGAGCTCGCATGCTACGACCACGGCAATAATATGCCAGGTTTGCAACAAAAATTGAAGTGAGATGGATGCGCAGAGCTCTTTCTGATTAGAGTGACAAGGATTTCTTATGCACTTCAGTCAATGTCTTTCTGGCCATCGTTTTGATCAGGGCATTCAAAGTGCACCACTGGTAATAGCTACATTTAGGCTCACACTCAACACTTGTGAGAAGAAGATAAAATAATTAGGAGTTTTCATTAATACCTAGGAGTACTGTTGTTCTACTGTAAGGAACTACTCTGTTCGGCCATGTGATTACTACATATTTTTTGTCCGTTTCCAGCTGACGGCGGTAATGCATCACAGACTTAATGGTTGCCGAGTGGAAGAAAAAATTAAAGGCACTATAATTAATGAAGTTAGGTCAAAATCCTTTAAACATAGCTTTGTTACAAATAATGTATTCAATTACAGTAGATTACCCCTTACACATTTTCTTTTGTCGCTGCTGCAAGTTGTCAAAATAACAGAAAAAAATCAGTATTTAAATCTTGAAAAATTTAGACAAAACGACGAGTGGTTCTGGATATGGTGGCGTTTTTTAATTGCAGCCATGAGACGTAGAAATTAAGGCAGTTTCGGCGAAGCTTTAGCATTTTGAAATACTGCTCTCATGTAAGGGAGCAAACAGCAGCACCAGAAAAATTGTCATTTCATGAATATATTTGATAAAAACTGACGCGAATTTTGAAAAAATTCGACGTGGAGCATCGGGCTGCATGCATTATTGCAAAAGTCTAGGCGCTTCAAAATGCCCCTCTAGCATAAAGGGTGGACACTAGACCTGATAGATACCCAATTCCGATGTCAGGAACAAAATCGAATGCTGAGCCTCGCGTATGACCTTCTTTAATGTCAGTTATTAAACGTCTTAAGTCCACATTGAACTGATGATGCCTCATCATATTGGATGCTAAGAGAGGGATGGGAAAGATGGACGAACCCAAGACAACCATAGCCCGTAAGGGGCAAAAAAAGCAGTCACAAAATCTCCTTCATTGAATGCCCATCAAACAAACAGAATAGCCTGAAAAATACAAGGAGAGTTGCACCAATTCAAGGCACACTCATGTTTTTCAGGTTCATATAAAATAACACGCATTTCTTAGGCTTATAAGGTGGCTATCCATCCTGTTATGGTACTTTATCCAGAGGCAAAAAGTTTCTTCCACATCGTTCAAAAAACTCGGATTATGTTATTGATGCCAATAACTGAAGATCATGTTTGTAATAAAACAAGTCACAAACAAGGTGGCATCATAAAAATGCAGTGAATGTGAGATAGGCAGTGACATTGTATAATTTATTTAATGACTTCATTAACACACAATTTATTAACATGCATCAAACAGAGCTCGTTCTTCACAACACACAATAAAACAACTTGAAAAACTTGTCTCAGCTCAAATATTACAAGATATTCATATTTATACAGACTATTTGAGTAATGCAACTCATGGATTAGTAGAAACGTAGGGAGTTATTCCATTGTTTAGTCATCTTGATTAGTGCCAGGAAAAAATCATCACTTCTATACAGAAAAGACCAAATGTCAAACATTGGTATGTGGTTAATGTACAAGAAATAACCAAGCCATTGGAAGCACTTTGTGTTGAATTGGCATACCCGTTAGTGAAAGGAACTTTGACTAGTTGCACATCACCTAATCCGCGATCCAGCTAATGAATGTTTCTATGACAATAAGCTAGGGCCATTTGCTGGCCATTAATAAGTGGGGTTTTCGCGTGTTGAACACACATAAGCTGATGTGACATCTATGACAGCCTTGTTCAGGCTCCCTGCTCATAACTTTATATGACGTCTTTAGGGCTCATATGGCGGGAAGGTAGTAACCAGCAGAGGACGAGACTGACCTGCTTGAGGGCCAGCACGAGGGGGGAGGGGTGTTCCTATGACAGTCCTCCGGACAGGGGGCGCAGAGCTGGCTCTAGACTTGCCCACTCCACCGCCAGACTTGACCTGTGGACGAGGCATTAGAATTAGCGAGTGTACAGCAACGAGTGAGTGTAAGACAGCAGGCAGGAACTACATCAAGAGACACTGAATGCAGCACAGACAAGCAGCTAAGGGTCAATGAGAGAGTGGAAGTGGCACTGAGGATGGCAGGACATCATCAATATGACTTTGGTTGTCATTGAACATAGCCTTCAACATTGCATTAGAGGTAGGGCATGTATACAAAACGCAGACACATTTTGCTCCAAATATGGCGGGACATTTCATTCTAATAAAGGGGGGACACTTTTCTCCAATGAAGGTGCAACACTTTACATCGACGAAGGCGAGACACTTTACTCCGAAGGTAGTACACTTCACTCCAATGAAAGTGTTTCACTGTGCTTGAATGCAAATATTACATTTAACCCCAATGACAGTGGGCATTTTACTCGAATGAAGGTTCCTTGATTATGCTACTAATGTCAAACTAGTTGCGCTTCAGTGTCGGAGCTGATAAACGTGGCGAGTGATCAGGTTACTGACTTAAACTCAACATGATGCACAGTGGAAGATGCTTACAAACCATCGGTTGAGAGTCAACACTTTCACGAATTTGTATGATTGTATGAAACATTTTCATTATATTTCATTCTTGACGGTACAGTCAGGAACGATGAAAGTGGTGGGGAGGCTGTTGGATGTGAGGGTATTGAGAAGGGAGGGCGGGGGAATATCTGACCATCTACTGGTGGAAGGAATATTAAGGTGGAGCAGAGGTGGAAGGGGAAGAAAAGAGTGGGAGGAAGAATAGAGGTAGTGAAGGTCAGTGAACTGAATGTGGCAAGCAGAGCTGAGGACTTCCAGCATGCGTTGAAGGAGGAATATGACAGCGTGAGAGGGCAGGACCTGAGAAATGGTAGAAGAATGAGAGACGTTCAGAGATTCATTGTTGAGATGCGCGAAAAATATGTGTAGGGTGCGCCGAGTGCAAAAGGAAAGGCTGCGCGTAGTGGAGCGAAGAGGTAAAACTGGTGTGGCGCAGAATTATGAGAAATAATCAGAGAACAGAGGTAAAGCTGTTGGTGTGGAGAGCTAAGAGGGATGCTGATGCCAGGTGGGGCAGATTGTTGCGCCAACATCTTGAGAACAAAAAGATGTCCTGGAGGAGACCGGAAATGAGGAGGTGGTTGTTGTTGTAGCTCAGCCCCAGCTGCTCCGGCGATGAAGGAGCCACAGCCGGCGCGCAGCCCGTAGTACAGGCCCACCGAAATATGCATGGTGGGAATGTTTCAGCCCGTGCATGCCCTTATATTATAAAGTTGATATTGTCTTGCAGGCACTCCCCACAGATGACGCACCGACGTGATATTATGGTTGAGCCTGCCGGGTGCGATAGTTGGGCGCGACGTCATGACGTGTTCGACCGTATCGGGTGAACCCCGGCATCGCAAACAGAGACCGGAATGGCCGTGCTCCTGTTTATGCTGGCATGGCAGGAGGGCCAGTATTGCCGACTCCTCAGCCGTGACAGGTGGACCATGTCATCCTAGGACAACCCCAATTCCTATACGTCCACCTCAGGTGGGTGACTTCGTAAGGCCGTGTTGTTCATCCGATGCAAGAGCTGTGAAAGGCGTGTGAACCTGTTTGCGCATAGATGTGTTATCAGTAGGACAGAGAATTGATGTGTAGAGACGGTATGTCATGTATGCACTGGTTGGTTTGACGTGGGTTCAATAGGTGGTGGCAGGGATGTGACGGGTCTACAACCTTGTTAAAGAATTGAGTACCTCTCACATCAAGATTACGACTGAGATGACCTCGGTTTCCTAATGTAAGCGGGGAATGGGTATGAACTGTATACAGCCCATTGCGATGCGCAAGGCCGTGTTCTGTATTGTTTGTAAGGAATTTATGTGTGAGTGCGCAAGTTCAGAAAAACAAGCGGTGTTTCCATATGAGATGATGGACCGGACCTCATTATTTGTATAGTATAAATGTGGTTCGAAGTGGCTGAAGGTGGTTGTGATAAGTACCCGAACACGTTTTACCTGGGTCTGGCTTTAGTGCCGATGTTGTTTGTGTAAGGCTAGAATGTCATCCCGTGTCTTTCGTTGCTAAAAGTATAGTTGTAGTGGGGCTGAGGGGTATGGAAGTGTTGCTGAGCGTGGCATGAGGGTGGATGCTATGATCAGTGTTATCTGGTGTTAGTATTGTGAGGGATGACTTGCTTGCAAACACCTTTATTCTGTTGTACAGCAATCAGACTTCAAGTGAGTTTAGGTACTGCTGGAGCTGTGCAGCTGCGGTCTTGAGTTAGGTTCTGTTTGGATGTGTAGGTCATGCATGAAGGTGTGTGCATGTGAGGGCATGTCTGCCCGAGAGGAAATTAGCAAGAAGCTTTGTAGTTTGGGTAGATGTATGGGTTGAGTATTTCGTTGGTGAGGACGCGTCTTGGAACTGTGTCGAAGGCCTTCTACTAATATCAACAGCGTATACCAGAGTACTTCGGGCTGTCTTCTTTTTGTTCGGGCCTTCGTGGATGGTCTGAGTGAGGTTGGTGGGGATTGTCCTGAAATCGTGTTGCGTAAGGGGAGAGTTGAATAAGGTCATCAATTTTGTTTAGAACCAGTCTCAGCGAGATTTACCACGGGTTAGGGAGGAGAAAAATGGGTCTGTATGAGGCTGGATCTGTGCTAGCTTTGTTGGGTTTCAGGATGGGTATGATTTTAGCTTTCTTCCAAGTGTTAGGTATTGTGTAGAGTCGGAATGCTACAGATATCTGTGAGAGTCGCGATGGCGTGTGGATCAAGATGTTTGAGGTGAATGCATGATATGCCGTATGGGCTCGTTGCTACCGAGTTTTTGGTCTGGTAAATGGCTGCTATGGTCATAGCAGGTGTAAAGGGAGGATCAATTGTTGGGTCGGTCTGTAATTTGTGTAATGGTTCGAGTATCCTTCTATTGTCTGGCTGGTGCGGTAAGTGGCAGGTGTTTCCATAGTGTTTGTTGATAATATCTGCTTATTGTTGGTCTGATGGTATATGGTGCGGGTGTTGGGTGGTAGAATTGTCCTATGTGTGTACGTAGTTTTTGTTCTTATTGTCGAGGCTCCTGATGAGATAGGAGAATTTTGATGGTGAGGTTCGAAAGTTGGAATTTGTAAGCACGTTCCGTTACAGATTCATTTGTTCGTCACGGATATCTGCATTTATTTCTGCGTCAAGGGTTTGAACCTGTGAGATTCGGTCGTTGGAGGAGGGTGAATTACGGAGCTGCATTCTGCGCTTAACGTGGGCCGAGAAAACACAGTTGAAGCCACGGACGAGCCCGACGGGTATATGTTGTCTGTCTGCCGGGTCAAGCACAGTGAAGTGTTTCGTGATGTGTATTAGGTGACGTCAAATTTTTGCAGGACTGTTTCATTTGATGTCGTGTATTCGTCCCAGTCAGCTCTCTTGTTGTTTCAAAAAAATTTGAGGTTGCTTTATGTGGATTGGGATCGAAGTCGATAGTTGATGACTATTGGGAGGTGGTCAGACGGCATGTCTTGGATGTCTTGGTGGACCGCCCATTGGCAATTTAGAGCGAGATTGGGAGAAGAGAACGAGACGTCTTGGGAGGTCTGTTGAATGCTGGGGTTAAAAGGCTTGGGGGTAGGTGTGTCTGTGGTGATTAGTGTATCTAGTTGATCAAAGAGAACACAGCCTCTACAGCCAATGCTCTGCAAGGGGATCCAGGAGAGGTCGTGTGCGTTGAAATCCCTCCCCTTGCGCGAAGGTGTTGGGGTTGTGTTGAGGTAGTCTAAATGGGGTGTATATTGCACTGGACATGAGCTGGAGTGAGGGATGTATATCCCCTAGCCAATGTCGTTCGTGTTCAATTGTAATATGTTCAAGTGTCCGGCATTGGCTCCGATTGTTGTGGTGACCAAGAAAGTGGCGATGAGGGCAGGAATGTACGAGTGGCGGTGGTGGCGGTGTGGATGTAGACCGTAAAGCCCGCGGTGACATTGGTTGCGCCCGGTCGAGTAGCCAGCCGCCGGACATACAGAAGAGAGGCTTCGCAAGAGAGGAGGGGTGTCGGGTGTTGATGCGGGGGGACAGAGGTATTTTAATATGTTTTAATGTTGTGGGTTGGGCTGCAGTTGTTTGATATAATTTGAACCTCATTTAAACCGGAGTCTCAACGTGAGTCATCGTACGCTCTCCCGTCGTGCACGGGTGGCAGTTAATGCATTGCCACCCATGTGTTATGTTTCCATTGTTATGGACATCAGAGCATTATTTGGTGCAGCGTGTCCATGTCCCACATCAGCACTGGATCGAGCCAACGCGGCGCACGTAAGGGCGCCCGCAGGTAGGACGCGGGTATGCGTTGTGACCAGGGTCCGGTTTTGGTCACCCGCTCGGAGAAGAAGCTTGAAGGAACGTCGGTGTTCATTCACTTCCTCCAAGGGAAAAACGGCATTATGTGTCGTGGCTCTGGTATCTGGTGTTTAGTCGGTAGGCTAACGGCCCGGGCAGCGCACAGGCAGCATCCGCGCCGACGTCATCGACGGCGACGTGAACAGAACGTCGTCTAAGGTGTCCGACGTACTGACGCCGCCACCGTGAGCAGGCCTCTTCAGTAGCGACAGTCCGCCCGACGCTCGTAGGTTCCCTCTTGGGCCAGCCGGCCGGTTGTTGTCTTTGGAAAATGGTGATGAATAAAAAGGTGGGCAGAGTTTTTTGATGAGTTGTAGAATGTTAAGGATATCAGAGAGGCTGACGTTGCTGATGTGATGGTGGTGATGCACGGGTATCGGTGATGGGAGAGACTCGTTGCGGACATTACTAAGGAAGAAGTACAGAAGTCGGGAGAGATGATAAAAGCTGGGATAACCCCTGTTTTGGACGGTGTTGCGACCGAGTGCCGAGGCTACTGAACCTGTGTATTATGTCGGGCGTGATGCTCGTTGTGTAGCGCAGTGCTTGCATTGTTCCGCTGTAGTGGGCAAAGAAGATAAAAATGACTACAGCAACTCGAGAGGTATCAGTTTGTTATGCGATGTCGGTAAGTTGTGAAGGCGAGAGCTCATCAAGAGGATTATGGACAGGAGGGATGATGCAATATGCGAGGAAAAGTGTGTCTTCAGGAATGGTAGAGAGTGTGCCGATCACATTTTTGCAGTGAGACAAGTCTGTGATAAGTACCTTGGCCTACGGCAGGATCGACAGGGAAACGCAATGGAGGGTATTGCGTCCGTTTGGAGTGGGCGAAAACTTGTTGAAAGCAGTTCAGTTCAAATGACAGAGGGGCAAGTGAGGCGAGTGCTTGGTTCACAGTGAAAGTGGGATCGAGACAAGGTTGCGTTATGTCTACCAGGCTGTTCAATCTCTAGATGGATGGAGTGGTCAGGGAGGTGAACGCGAGTGTATTGGGTCATGGCTTAGAGCTGTTATGAGCGAATAGGCGGAGTTGGCAGTTTGGTCAGTTGCTGTTTGCGGATGATACGGCACTGGTGGCGGATTCTGAGAAGTTGTGTAGGCTAATGTCGGAGTGTGGCAGAGTGGGTGAGAGTTGAAAGCTGTGAGTTAACGCGAGTAGGAGTGTAGTAAAGAGATGTTCAAGTAATGTAGATGCGGGCAGAATTAGTGTCCCTTAAGGAGAATTATTGGAGGAAGTTCACCATTTCTAGTACCTGAGCTCTCATGTGGAGTTGACCGAGGTGAAGTTGCGAGTGAAGGAAGAAGGGCACTAAATTGGTCAAGCGTGAAACCAAGAACTGTAGAGCGGTATTGCAGAGCGGGGCATTAAACTGGTCAAAGGCATAGGAGAACAGAGATTGTGGAGTGGAATTTGAAATTAGGGCACTAAATTGGTTGAAGATTTCGAAAATGTTGAATGAAATTAAGGACTGTAAAGAGGTAATGCAGAGTAAGGTGCGAAGTACAAATCCTGGGATACTATTTGTAAAGAGAGACTGAATAGGTTATCTCATGATTGATATGATAACGTAGGTATTATAGTAAAATTAGTGAATATTTTCCCGTTCTTCCACACGATTATATTATAGTACAGAATTCCAACTTACCTATTCAAGAGCATGTAAGACTATTGATGCTTGACTAGCACTGCCAAATAATTTTTTTATTCATATAAAAATAAGAAGTTGATGACAGAATTGAGCATAGCTATTTTGATGAAGGGCATTCAAAGAAGTGTTATTACTGATGTCAGACAGTACAGCATTCAGCAGGAAGATCGCATTGAAAGCGGATCACAAGTGTTGTAGTCAAAACCATACTTTGTACGCATTTGTTGCTCTCTATTCTCCATATAACTAATTGTTGAGTTAAGTGGTAATCTGAATACCAGATTCGGTTGAACACAATTGAAAGAAGTACACCGAATCAACTGCATAAGCTGCATCTCAGAGAAAGGACAATTGCAAACTCTGACTGTAAACAAATGTAGTTCATAATAAGGTGGTAGCAACTGGTTGAAGACTAAGCAAAGCCAGTGGTTTCAACATAATACAAAAATCCTCTCCTGAATAAGGCAAAGAAAATGAAACCCCCAATTATTTTTTTCATAAGCCAAGGAGTCGAATCGTCATGGTATAATAATTGTAATGATCAAACAGTGAGCAGACAACACTTCCAGATTTGGTAGCGACCTTGCAAAACTATAAAAAAACGTGAAACGTCTGTTGAGCTCATAATTCCATAACGATTGTAATCACCGTTACCGTTTGTTGAGTCTGTTGAGCTCATAATTCCATAACGATTGTTATCACCGTTACCGTTTGTTGAGTCTGTTGAGCTCATAATTCCATAACGATTGTAATCACTGTTACAGTTTGTTGAGTCTGTTGAGCTCATAATTCCATAACGATTGTTATCATCGTTACCGTTTGTTGAGTCTGTTGAGCTCATAATTCCATAACGATTGTTAT